>SEYY01006032.1:32500-40000 GCA_009176605.1 Armadillidium nasatum | reverse complement strand
TTAGAGAAGGTGGAGTCAAGGGCATTTCGTCTCATCAACTCTCCTACTCTTACTAACTCTCTTCAATCTCTTTCTGCCCGTCGAATTGTTGCGTCACTCTCTCTTTACTATCGCTATTACAACGGACACTGCTCTTCTGAATTCTCGTTGCATACCTCCTCCATTGAGAAGAGCTCGTGCGACACGCCTTTCTACACATTCTCATCCTTTCTCTGTCCAACTCTCCGACCCCAGACTTAACCGCTATGCTCAGTCTTACATATACTCTACTGGTAAAGTCTGGAACACACTCCTTATCTGTTTTCCCAAACTTCCTTTGACTTGCATACTTTCAAACGCCGTGTGTCTGGACACGTCGGCCCATCGACATGATATAGACCTTTCCCAACTCCGGTGGAATTTGGTAGGCCCTGGCCTTTGCCCACCGGAGGAGACATAAAAAAAAAAAAAAAAAATATATATATATATATCCATATATATATGCAAGAAAACATTATATATATATATATATATATATATATATATATATATATATATATATATATATATATATATATATATATATATATATATATATATATATATATATATATATATATATATATATATATATATATATATATATATATATATATATATATATATATATATATATATATATATATATATATATATATATATATATATATATATATATATATATATACTATATATATGCTCATTAACATTCTTAAAAATTAACACTGTTATCCTTTCTGTTAATATTTTTTTTTTTATCTATACAGGTTAAAAGATCTTCAAATCTATAAAGGTCACTAACTCCTTTCATTCTTATTGCAACTTGTCCTCTAAAACTACTTTTAAGGCAAACATATTTGACGTTTTTATTTCTGTTTCCAATGCTACTTGTGTCTGTTTTCCTCCCCTGTCAATCTTTTTTTAACATTTCTTGATGTAACAATTTGAAATGAAGAATGAGATATGTTCCTTTGTAATTTCTGAAAAAAATTACCCATTCTCTTTTTTTTTTATCTGTTAAAGTGTGATAGTTATATCCAACTCCTTTGTGAATTTTTCCATTACAACTATGCGTATTTGCATATTACTGTAATTGTAATCCCCTCTTTCTTAGATATTACCAGTTCTATTAATATCACTTTTGTTCCCTTATGTCTCTCCAATTTTCGTTTTACTTTTTCTTCATATTCTTCTCTTGTTGGGATTTCTTTTTCCACTCCTTTCATTTACATCATTTTTTCCCCATCTTTTAAACTCTTTTGGTCTTGCAAATTTTTAAAAATAATTTATTCATGTTGACGATTTATTTTTATCTTCTTTTATATCCAGCCTTCCCTATCTTTAATTTTACTATTTTACTCGAATTTGTCTTTAGTTTCTCACTCTGTTTTTGTCGGTATTTGTATTATTTTTATCTTATTTCCAAGCAAATGTATTATTATTTTATCATTTGTATTATTTTTATCTTATTCCCTCTTAATACCTAAATTACTAAACAGTTTCAGCTGGTTCTTTCATTCCTCTCTTTGACCACTTCTCGGTTTAGAGATTTAACATTATCTCCACCTTGCTTGCTCCGTTCTTCACGTGAATCATTTTATCTTGATTTTAGCTGTTTGATATTTTTTCCCTTCATCATTCTACCATGAGCACGCTCTCTCCACTCATCACAACTACTTTTCATAATGTTTCTACATCAACGCCTTTAAAACATTGTTTATTTCTATGTATCCATTTTCATAGGCTTCTTCTTTTAACGTATCAGTTTATAGGCTTTTCAAATTTAAATTATAGTTTATTTAAAGCCTTCATTCTAATTATGTAAAACTATCATTCTTATAACGAGTCTTTTCTTCCTCTTAATTATGCTTCATCAGCTTTCTCTTTCAAGTTCATTAATACCAATATATGATACAAGTCAAAGGTAACTTTCTTCCAGTAACATCTTCAAGCAATGTATACTATTACTAAATCCAAGGAATACCATACTCCATAAATCATTTCGATCGGAACCTTATTTACTCTTAAAAAATATATTTTCATTTGTTTAACCCTTCGCTGCGGCATGGCCTATTATTAAGTCACCCGTCACTGACGGAAGAAAACGCCGAGGAAGCAAAATCATATCATTTTCATAGTTTATTATTATCTGTTATTAATTATTATTATTATTACATATATATATATATATATATATATATATATATATATATATATATATATATATATATATTATATATATATATATATATATAATATATATATATATATATATATATATATATATATATATATATATATATAATATATATATATATATATATATATATATATATATATATATATATATATATATATATATATATATATATATATATATATATATATATATATATATATATATATATATATATATATATATATATATATATATATATATATATATATAAGAAAGAATAGAAGAAAAAGCATTTTTTTGTACAAGAAGCTCTAGGTGTGCTATAATTGGCGATGGGGGAAGGTAGAGTAGAGTGGAAAAGGGGGTAAAGAGATAGTCAGAATTGCATCTTTGAAAAATTATCTTACAAAATATTTACGATCTTCTCTCGTCAAATGCCGAAAAGAGACTAAATAGTGTCGCACTTTCTAAAAAAAAAAAAAAAAAAAAAAAAAAAATTTCCGAGGCTATAGAATGGTTGGGGTTGACAACTGGGGAATGGGGAATAGAGAAGAAGGGGGTAAAAAGACAGGTTATATATATATATAATAGAGTGGAATGTGTGGGTAAAAAGTCACAATTGCATCTTCAAAAAATATTCCGCACTCTCTCGTAAACGTAAATCCCAGCAAAAGGCTGAATCTTGCAGCGCTCTTCTCTCTCTCTCTCTCTCTCTCTCTCTCTATATATATATATATATATATATATATATATATATATATATATATATATATATATATATATATATATATATATATATATATATATATATATATATATATATATATATATATATATATATATATATATATATATATATATATAATAAGTCAGTGAAGAAGGAAAAAATTTTTACACCCTCCCCTCATCGTTGCTAAGTAGACACTGATTTCTCTTGCCTTTCTGAAAGAAACCCCTCCCAAAATATCTAAAAAGTTGCAAAATACCTCCATATGGCTTCAGACTTTGTATTGAACCTCCAAAACAACAGGAAAAATCATAAATAACATAACGGCGATTAGCATATAGTAGACGTTCTCCATGGACTAATATTAGTCCATGCGTCATGCGCAAGACATTTTCGATGGACTATATTTAGTCCACGCGCAGCGAAAGGGTTAATATATATATATAATATAATATATATATTTAATATAGATATATATATATATATATATATAGTATATATATATATATATAATATATATTATATATATATATAATATATACTATTATATGTATGTGTGTGTGTGTGTTAGAAAATCTAATTGAGGATTTGTGATTTATTCAACAAGGTAAATGTGCCAAAATTGTGTTACACGCATAGTAAAAATAAAAATGCTGACAATAGGGAGGGGGTGGGGGGAGAATGTGGCAAAGGGATAGCAATACATAAAATATTGGAAATACATAAATGGATTCTATTATTGTCGACGTCAGGAAATAAAAGAAGTTTTTTTTTTTTTTTTTTTTATTGGAAAAATCTGAAAAAAAGAAAAGCCGAGAAGACGTCTTGACTTTCTTTCTCGTCAAAAAAAAAAAAAAAAAAAAAAAAAAACAATTGCCATAAGTATTAACATAAATATTATATTAAATGTATATATATTGGAAACGATTATTTATCATTAATTATTCAGTATTAGAGCTTACATTTAATTTCTTTATTTTTTATTTTAATTATTAAAATGTAATGTATATTTTTTCAAATAAACTTTAACAATATTGGATCAAATCAATTATTTTAATTTTTTATGTAAGTTTTATTCTATGTTAAAATACAAATGAGATTTAAAGCCCTATTATCATTATTACTTATATATATATATATATATATATATATTATATTATATATATATATATAATATATATATATATATATAATATATATATATATATATATATATATATATATATATATATATATATATATATATATATATATATATATATATATATATATATATATATATATATATATATATATATATATATATATATATATATATATATATATATATATATATATATATATATATATATATATATATATATATATATATATATATATATATATATATATATATATATATATATATATATATATATATATATATATATTATATATATATAATTATTTATATAATATATAATATATAATATATATATATATATATATATATATATATAT
This sequence comes from Armadillidium nasatum, assembly GCA_009176605.1. NCBI lineage: Eukaryota > Metazoa > Arthropoda > Malacostraca > Isopoda > Armadillidiidae > Armadillidium > Armadillidium nasatum. The sequence goes on along the minus strand of SEYY01006032.1, from coordinate 35,576 downwards.
ATATATATATATATATATATATATATATATATATATATATATATATATATATTATATATATATATATATATTATATATATATATATATATATATATATATATATATAAGTTTAGGAGTGTTACAATAACTTTCATTCTAAGTGTTTGATTTTGATCTTTATGATTTATTGCTACTCAATAACTTCGTTCAAATTTCTGTATCCTTAAAGAGTCTTTTAATATTATAAGAAATATAAATATTTGGTTCGAATACAAGTTAAGATTTTGTCAAAAGATGAATAAAGAATTCTGTCAAGATTTTAAAGAGTAAAATCTTTAACAGATATAATGATCTATCTTCTCTTTAAATCTGGATCTTATCCAAAATTGTCAAGTTTTTTTTTTTTTTTTTTTTTTTTTTTTTTTTTTTTTTTTTTTTTATAGATATGTTTAGATTTCCTCCTCCTAATTAGCAAGGTTTAATATTTAATTTTTGTTTAAATATTCGTAGAACAATTTTTTTTTATTAATTAATACAAAAATAAAATAATTGAAAATGGTTAATTTTATTTTAGTAGCAAATAATAAATTTTCCTTGTAAATAGTTTATGTTTCAATAAACATCTTACATTCCTTTGAAATAATCGCTTCAAACAATGAAGGAATATAGCTTAATTGATATTGCAAAAAAGGGCCTCATTCAAGTAAAGTTAAAAAGTCTGATATATATATATATATATATATATATAATATATATATATATATATATATATATATATATATATATATATATATATATATATATATATATATATATATATATATATATATATATATATATATATATATATATATATATATATATATATATATATATATATATATATATATATATATATATATATATATATATATATATATATATATATATATATATATATATATATATATATATATATATATATATATATATATATATATATATATATATATATATATATATATATATAACTTACTTCCTTAACTCTCCCGCTTCCCCACCTAATTTTATTTTGCGATGAAATGTTTAAAAGAGCAAAAAATAATAATAAGAATAATATTTCTTACGTTTTTTTCATGTACTGGATGGCATATAATATATAAAATTAGTGAGTAACTGGCACTTTTTTGCTTTTATCGTTTTCAATATATATTGGGTTTTATCTTGGACAGGGCATATCTAAGATCACTTTCCACTTCAAGTTGGCAACGTTGTTTTGTTTTTATTAATGTTAGATTTGAAAAGTCAGATTCACAAAGATATGTTGAAGATAACGGTAAAATACTTGGGCGGCTACCTTTTGTACAGATAAAGGTAATTAATCCAAAATTCTTCAAGATTCGTAACATGAAATTCATTCTTGGCTTTTCTGTCGTTCTTCATATCTATTAGCCTCTTCCTGCAAAGATTCCTCCAAAGAGTCGATGTCGATTATGAAGGGATTTTGCGTCAGTTTCGAGCTCGAATCATCCAAAGAAAGATCAGGAAAATAGTGTTTAAAATTCATCTACAAGTGAGTCCAGATGTAACGCAATTTGTTTGCTTATCTCGTGGTAATTGAAATCGTTATTTTGAAGCAGGTTATTGAGCCTATAAAAAGATGAGAAGTTCTCAGTTTGAAGTCAAATGACCACATAATGATGGAGCTTTGTTCTTGTAGCTTCATATTAAGGTTATTAAAGCTTTAAAAAAATCTTAAAGGTAAGCTAATGACAAAATATTGTTTTCTTTAGTGAAAGCGTCATAGAGTTCTCGTTTTTTCTGATTCAATAGAAACATTTGGATCTCGGATCTTAGTTCAAATAACCGACCTAACATATTGCCTTTTGACAGTCAACACACTTCGGTGTGAAAAAGTAAAGTGTTATGTTCGTCCCCAAGATCTGCACAGAGACTTGATAAAAGTTTATTTAAGGCGCTAGGTTTGCAAAATTTACGGCTTGTACTGCCGGTTTCAGAGATTTGTTAAGATTAGCTAGTAATGTTTTAGCTGCCAAAGCCTGTCTGTGGACAACGCAGAGGGTTCCTATTATAGGTGAATTTTTTCTTTTGCAAATTTGAGAAATCCTGAAAGAGAACCAAGCATAACTATGCAACATAAGTGCAGATCCCAACACCTTTTTCCCATGAAGTTCATTTTCTTCAAAAAAATTCACTAATAGCACCCATTATATCACAGGCTTCTGATGTTGTTTTCAAAGCTTTTTTAAAAAAAACAGCTCAAGCTCATGCTATCAATAAATCGACAATAAACTATTAACTGACAGCACTGGGCTAAATCAGTTGTTGCATCATATTGAAGAGAAAAAAATGGCGAAGCTTTTACTTTACTTTACCCGTGACTTTATGTTGTTGGCAAGATCTTCAAACCGACGCTTCACTGTATTTTCAGAAATGGGAATTTTTTGACAACTTTTGCTGGCACCCATCACCGAGCACAATTTTAGCAGCAGTCAGCATGCAAGGTTTCATAAATGTTTTGCGGACTGTGTGTGCTTCTTTGCTTTCGGTATTAGAAGGGTCAGTTCATATGAAGCTTCCAAAGCTTTTGCTGTTTCTTCATGAAGAGCACCTGTAGAATCAAGTTTCATGCGTTTTAATACACTACATTTTGAAACAAAAAAATTCCTTGAGCTTGTCTTTCAGCCCTGCAAGATTTGTCGTCAAATGCCTCTGTAAACGAACATGCCTCATTACAAAGAACAGAATGACACACAACACATTGCAGCAATTGAATTTCTTTTTTTATCAATTACGGAAGATCCATTTTTAATATAATCATCACTATACTTTCTTTTCTTTGACATAATGAAACCGTGCGAAAAAATAATAAAACTAAAAAAAAAGGAACTCGGAAATTGATACACGAAAATAACAAATGTATACACGTCAAAATACTTTTGACGAAGACTAATTGAATAGTGGAAAGCCAAAGAGGTAAAAGAAACTATGGCACCAAAAAAGAAAATAACTTTTCGTATCTGAAAATATTGTACGTCTGGAAGATATAAAATATTAGTTGCAGAAAAGTACAGCGAGGTAAAAATTATATATATA
>SEYY01006032.1:22500-25000 GCA_009176605.1 Armadillidium nasatum | reverse complement strand
TTCCCGGTGATCTCCTGCCCCCCATGAGAGATCATTCTCGGCTATGAGGCGAATAAAGACATGACTCCGAATATGAATGACTCAGGAACACCTTGGCAACATGTCAGTAGTTCATATTGAAAGCACTCTGGTGAAGACGATAAAATTAGATGAAGAAATAAGAAGAAAGAGTGGTTGTGGAAAGATGGATAGAGTATTTTAGTAAGTTGCTGAATGTGAGAGGGGTTAGAAGTGAGGCTGTGATGAGAGTTGGGGGAAGAATGATTGGTGAATTTGAGGGGGAAATCAAGTTAGAAGAAATTGGTAAAGCATTGAGGAAAGTGAGAAGAGGTAAATCAACGGGTTTGGATGGAATAAGTGCAGAGATGCTGCTTGAAGGCTACTTCAAGATTGTCTTGATGAATGTTTGGTACCTCTGTAAAAAGTTAGGATGATAAATTTGAGTTTGGGAGTTATAGGGGGATAGTTTTACTTAGTGTAGCGGGGAAAGTGTATTGAAGAATTTTATTGAATATTGTAGGGATGGATAGGTTGATAGGGGAGGAGCAGTGGGGTTTCGGGGAAGGAAAGGTTGTATGGATCAAATTTTTGCATTTAGATGTTGTGGTATTGGTAGAAGGGATAGAGTCAGGAATGTTAGAATAAAGAAAATGTGTGGGAACAAAAGGAGTATGGTTGAGAGAACTGAACAAAGTATGTTTAGATGGTTTGGGCATATTTGTAATATGAACGAAAAGAAAATGGCTAGAAAGATATTCGGTTCAGAAGTTGAGGGTGTGAGAGAGAGAGAGGGGGAGACCGAAGAGAAGTTGGATGAGTAATGTCAAGGAGCTGTTAAGAGACAGAGTGATGAATTAGCAGAGTGCGCGATTGGTAGAAGATATAAATGAATCGAAAAGATTGGTGAATGGGTGTGTGCTTAAATGGACGTTGCATGCGGTAGACACCGCCCCGCGACTGTGGGAAAAGTTATATATTATATATATATATATATAATATATATATATATATATATATATATATATATATATATATATATATATATATATATATATATATATATATATATATATAAGATAATAAAGAATATGGAAAACTATACGTGACGTCGGTAAATTTCCTGGAAAGAAATCAAGGATTAGAAGTTCCTCTTTAAGAAAACCATTTTGGGATGCAGAAATTGTAGAATGGTATTTGATGATGGTTATATTGTTCTAGAATGTACGAGCTCTGATCTGACCATCAGAGAAGGCACGATAGTTTGTTCATCTATATATATATATATATATATATATATATATATATATATATATATATATATATATATATATATATATATATATAATATTATATATATATTATATTATTATATATATTAATATATTTATTTTTAAGATTTTTTTATTAAAAGTTTTCTTTAAAAATTTCTTTATTTAAAATATACAAGAGGACGATTGATTACCTTTTTAATTATTTATAATCTATTTACATTGATGAAGAACAACCTTTATTATTTCATCATGATATAAAATTTACATTGGTAGCGTGAAGTAGATTAGGCCGAGTTGACAAAGGCTTCTATATCTCTTCGGAAGATTTACGATGAGTTCACGACGTTGTATTCACTTCGATGTTCTTTGAAGTATGCTTATTTCTCTTGATTTGATGTTCCATGGATACTTCATCAATCTGTTTCTTATTAACTGGCTTTATAATTCTTGTCGTTCATGATACAGCCTCAAAGTTATTCTTCTTGTTGATTGTTCGGCCTCTGAGTAATTAATTCATTCAATGTCTTTCTCTTCCTTTTATAATCGTCGCATTTAACAATTTTACTATTATTATAATATTTACATTCATAAATAAATTACTAAAAAATTAATAACGTGACATATTTGAATAAAAAGAACATAAGAGTTTGGGAAATCGAACTCTTACAATAATATATATATAATATATATAATATTATATATATTATATATATATATATATATTATATATATATATATATATATATATATATATATATATATATATATATATATATATATATATATATATATATATATATATATATTATATATATATATATATATATATATATATATATATATATTATATATATATATATATATATATATATATATAATATATATATAATATATATATACATATATTGTTGTGTTCCTTTTTTGTATGAATAACCTTAGCTGCTCATCTAACTTTATCACATCATATGTTTGTGACTCTACTCGTTTTCTTCTTCCCATTTCAGATTTGTTCCTTTTTTTTTTTTTTTTTTTTGCATCTGGTTTTGCCTATCGTACTAATCATTCTGTTCGTATTGATAATCATTCTGTTCGTACTGATAATCATTCTGTTCGTACTGATCTGTATAGAATTTCTAAGTTTGTTCATTTTAACCTTGTGAAATTCAACTCTTAAAAACTCAACATTTACAAATCTCTTCCCCGAAAAACCCTTCCTTAACATTAATATT
>SEYY01006032.1:0-17500 GCA_009176605.1 Armadillidium nasatum | reverse complement strand
CTTCGAATGTGAATAAATACTGTGTCCTCAAGTGTGATTTCCTAACTTGTTATCTTGTATGAATATTTAATGTATATTCCATTGTGAATATACATTATGATACCTGGTATAATTATTTACCTTCCTCTCTTGAATTTAAATTCATTTTACTTCTTGAGTGAATAGTTACTTCACTCTCAAGTGTAAATACAAAATCATACTTCAATTATGAATAACACTACTTATTCTCACTATAAATACCTATAGTTTGAATATTCACATTGCCTTCTGACGTAAAAGGTGAATACTCAAGGAGGCTTCTAGGGATGATACAAAATCATACTTCAATTATGAATAACACTACTTATTCTCACTATAAATACCTATAGTTTGAATATTCACATTGCCTTCTGACGTAAAAGGTGAATACTCAAGGAGGCTTCTAGGGATGACTTCTTACTTCTGCAGTTTAAATATCATAATGCTCCTCTGGTGTTAATTCTCAACGTGTCCACTAGTGTGAATATTTATCTACTTTCCAGTGCGAATAAATACTGGGATCTCTAGTGAATACCTTTCCCTCAAGCATTAATATTAATTATGCCCTCTGATGTGAATGCCCACAGTGCTTTCTAGTAGGAATTAACACTGTTCCTTTTTGTGTACAATCACGTCTTGCCATCTAACATGAAAGATCACCGTGTCTTCTATTTTAAGTAAGCAAGGTTACCAAGTATGAATATAACGATTCCCTTTTAAGGGTGAAAACTTACTCATCTGCATCCAAGTGTTTTTACTCATTGCTCTCAATTGTGATATTCATCTTGACCTCTTTTGTTAAAACTCTCGTTTGAGAGATTTTTCTATTTTTAGAGAAATTTCTTCTTTAAGGGTCTCTTGTGTATATTTTAATTGTGATTAAAAATTAGCTTTTATAAAAATTTAATTTTGTTTATTCAATATTATTAGGAAAAATTTTCATTAGCAAAATGACCTCTTAATTTAAGTTTTATGAGGTCTCTAAAGTCAAGAAGGCCTTTTATTCTTTAAAAATTAAAAATAACAATAGATAATTTTATAATTAAATAAGACTTGACTTAAATGCTCAAAACTTCAAAGAAAAATTTAATAATATTATAGTATGCAAAAAAAAAAAAAAAAAAATTAAATAAAATAAAAAAAATAAAAATAAAAAAATATAATTTAACGATTATATCAAAAGTCAAACTTTTCTTCGAGTTTTTTTTTTTTTTTTTTTTTTTTTTTTTTTGACTTTTCTTCTTCGCAAAAAATTCGATTAGGGATTATGATAAGAAAATGAACCATAAAGGTAAAAGATGGAAATTGAATCAAGCAAAAATAGTTCTTTTCTATTTATGCATTGCCAGAATATTTCATTAGTTAGTTAATTCGATGTGAATGATGCTCTCTTTCAGACACGCATATATATATATATATATATATATATATATATATATATATAGTATATATATATATATATATATATATTATATATTAATTAGGCTATATAATGAGCATATTTGTTTTTAAGTTTATATATTTTATATATTTATAATGTTTAGATTCAGGAAGTTATTATTATATAGTTATTCCAATTTTAAAGATATTACCTTATTATATTAATGAGATTTATTTTTATATATATTTAATATTTTCTTATAAATTTTTTATATTACTATATATATTATTATTATAATAAGTAATAACTCTCTATATTTGGTACAATAATGATCAAATATATGGTGTTATATTGATATATATAATGGAATATATTATATTATATTAGATAAATAATTAAGAAATATTTAATAAATCCTAATTTAACTATATTATGTATTATTATATTACATGTTTTCTAATATATTGTTTAACTAATGAATCTATTGTAGTATGATATGTTTAGATTTATTTCCATTATATGATTTTAATCCTCAACTTTTTAATGTTTATAAGCTGTATTTTTTGCTATAATTAGCTCAAACCTAAATTTGTATGTTAATATTTTAATACTTAATATTAGTTTAATTACATTTTTGATAAATATAATCAGTATCGATGCACTTTGCAAATGTTTAAGCGCAATGGAAGGCGCAATAGTTTTAGAACGAATCGCCTCAACTGGATGCGCAATATTTGAGCGCTTGTTAGAAATATTTATTATTTTTTGCGCTTTTGCGTTTTGCGCTAAATTTGAACTTATTAGAAATATAAGTAATATTTTTGACTAAGAACTGTCTTTAATAAGCCTAAAACTGACTTCTAACTATCTCTATTCTTCTTTTATTTTTGTTTCTATTATTATTATTACAATAAACTATAAAAACTAATTTTCATTCTCTTATAATGTAATTTTTTTTTAATAAATAAAAAAAAAAAAAAAAAAATAATAATAATTATATATATTATATAATATATCCTTAACAACTTTTAAATGATAGTTGCATAAAAGCGCAAATTTTATTTTATTAGTATACGTGCATTAAAAAAAATTAATTTTATAGCTTTACGCTTTTGCTCGGATTAATGTTTATTGAATATTATTGCGCTTACCAATTTGCGCTTATTCATTTTTCTTAATAAAAAACTATTTTGGGCTTATATTTCAGTTTCTTATTTAATCAGCTAAATTTTATAACTCTTCTGCTAATTATAAGTTAATACTTAAACTAGGAATGCCGATATATAAAAATAATATCGATATTTAAAAATATATCAAATTGTCCTCGATAATAAAGATATTGTATTATATTATATATATATTAATATATATTATAATAAATATTATATATAATATATATCTTATTATTATAATATTTTATATTATTAATTATGCTAAGTATATTCTGTAATATGAAGACATTGGTACTTAATATTAAGTATATATTCCCTATTATAGAGTAAGTACTTAAGCTCTTATACATTAATAAATTTAATCCTTTTAATGTATCATATTATAAACATTACATGCTTTTGATCAATTTACGTTATTTTATAAATACTCTGTAATTAATTGGTGAATTTATATGGTGAGAGAGTGATTTTGGCTTATTTGTGTATAACATTTTTGTGGAACAAAAGCCTTGTCTTTCCAATATTTAATAAAACTGTAAAGGAAATTTCCGAGTACATCGAAATAATTTTTTCATGCCCTATATTTCGAATAGTCTTTGGGCCCAAAATTGATGTAGTTATATAGTTCAAAGGGAAATTAGGTTGATTTTGGGAAACCTACAAATGTAAATTTTATGCAATTTTAAACAGGAATTATTTATAACAATTAATTAAGATTAGTTTTCTAAATTCTGTTCTCTCTACACACAAAATGGTTTGTTTTAGCAGGTGTAATAGCACCACATTCCATGTTTGACCATTAATCCAAATGTAATTCCATTATTTATGCATGCCACAATTTGAAGTAGAGCTTATTAAAAGATCTCATTAAAATCTATAATGTGAAAACCCATACTCATGTGCCAAATGTAAGGGCCATATGTTATGCAGCAATGTGAAGCCACCTCAAGAAGAACATGCGTATTCGCTAGGACACACTATTTTACTAAAACAATTGTAATGATTTGTGATCCAATTGATTCCGTTTTTATTTCATTGATCCTAGATACCTTCTTCCTTCTACCATGCAAAAGGAACAATTCACGATATAGGAATTGACATAACGCAATGGTGTCTGGTGAATACAATGATTTCTCTGTTTATAGCTATGTCAAAAGGACTCTGATGTCATTCCTGAAATTCGTGTGATAAAGCAAGCCAAAAGTGCACCTATATATACACAGATAAGATACGGATATATCGCCATAAACTGCTTGAATTACCGCCATAGATTTTTTGATCGATATCGTATGAACATAAATACTCTCCTCTGCGTGCAAACGTTTCACTAGAGACCAGCTAACAGGTACGTTTGCACCACTTCAATATCTTACAATCGGTCCAACTAATGCCCTAGTGGCACAATGTAGTGTCTCCTTAAATGAGGGTGAGAGTTTCAGCTAGCTATTAGAGAGACATCTACTTTAGGCTATGCCTCAATCTAATGATGGCTCATCTAATAATGATTTATAGTAATATAAATTACACTTTTTGAATTTTGTCATTTGATAACAATCTTCTGATCGCTTACATTCTCAAGTCATGTTGGTAACATATCATGTTCGCAATAGGTGAGAGACACAATGAATAGTCTGAGAATGTGAGCACACTCGCTCTTATATATGAAAGTTCAGGCAATGGTGTATTTAGATTTCAATATATATCAGAAATAGAACGATATATATATCTATGTTTATACAAGAGCATACATTCTACTTATATCTCAGTTGATGCGGCTGTTGTGACTAAGGTACTCCAATAAATAATCAAAATTTATAATTAAACCTTGTATTTACACAAATAACATATTTTTTAGTAATCAGGCACATTATAGTGATTGTTCAATTTGAGTACCATAAATCTAGAGTGTTAATATGGTATATTGAGGAGGACCATCTGTGAACATATGTATTGCTATGAAATAGTAAAAGTCTACTCATCTCAAAAGACCTCTAGGAAATCAAATATTATCTCTATCAGATTTGTTCGAGTTTTATAAAGTCAACATCACCAAAGTTAATTTTCAATACCTCTAAACATTAATAAATAATAAATAATAATAATAATAATAATAATAATAATAATAATAATAATAATGTATGATAAAATATACTGTTAGTAAAAAGTAAAGGAAATGGTATCTGGTAGTGAGATTTGGGCATCAGTGTTTCCAATACAGAATCAGAATTGGGGAACGAGGTGAAGTTTTGTCACCTAAGGTTGAAATTAAAAGTAAAACTCACCAAGTAGTACAATAGGCAGAATATCAAGTATAATATTTGCTGAGCACTGTATAAAACAAAGAGAACTGGTTAGCTGATAATTCCTTAAATAAAGTTAATTAATAATAAAAAAATCTATCACTGTTAAAACCTATGATCACGGCAGACATTCCTTGACAAGTTAAGGATGCCGAAAGAGTTTCGATATATCGATATCGATATTTTTCTACGCTAGTATCGAGGAAATTTTCAAAGCCGATATATCGATATTTTATCCTCAGTGCCGAACCAACGATATTTTTTTTTTTTTTTTACTTCTGGAAATTTTAAGTAGTTTCCTGCTCCTTTATAAAATGAAATTTAAGCAAAATTTGTGTTATTTTCATGTGCGTATATATATATATATATATATATATATATATATATATATATATATATATATATATATATATATATATATATATATATATATATATATATATATATATATATATATATATATATACACGATATTTCTTAATCCGATATATCGATATTTTGTAACCAATAGCATAGTAAATTGATATTGTGCCAATAGTATCGAAGCCTGATATTTTTTAAAATTATCGATAATCGATATATCAACATTTTTCTCAATATCGGCATCCCTATTAATTGAAAAGGCGCAAGCCAACTCCGTATTGGTTATGACAAGAGTTCAATTTTAAAAATTTTGCTCCAACCGCGGTAAAACTTTCATAGAACGGAGTCAAATGTGACGGCTATAGGATTCCACTCAGAGAACTTGCAGAACAGCTTGTCACTGAAACCGAACAGGCAAACAGACTGTTCTTCGGATCGTGAGCGTTCGACATTGGAAAGACGTTAATTGAAGAATACCGCCAGAAGGAGCTGGAGTTGGAGTATAAAAACTCTGAGTTTGAGCTTTTATTTAATTAATTGAGAATGAGTTTGAGTATAAAAACTCTGAGTTTGAGCTTTATTTAATGACCTGAAAGAGAAGGGTCGTGATTAGTTAAAAATTAAAAAATATGATAAGACTTACTTTGAATTTATTCAAAGGTTTTGTTGCCTTTGTGGTCTTTGCATATACGAATCCCATATAATTAAGAACGTTACGAGTTATATATTTGAGTAGAAGGCAATGAAAATGATAGATAGAAAGTTATGTGAAAAAAAGAATATATATAACTCATACCTCAAACCTTGATTTTGAAGACGAATAAACAAGCGAAACTTTTACATTTTTAAAAACGTGTTGACTTGGCCATGATATTTTAAAAAGTGAGCGTGCTAGCCAGCGGTTGGTTGAACAACAAAATACTACATATCGATACAAAAAAACAAACCACCGACTTTACAACTCCAATCAATGAGAACTTAAATTAGATAAAATACACTAGATAAATAAGATAAAATATATACACAGATAAATTAGTGAAAGCATATAAACAGTTTTTATAGGAGTCGAACAAGGCGGTTGTGGAATCTGCACCTGAGAAGGAGGTGAAATAGGAGGAAAGTTATTGAGATCCAGAAGTATGAAAAGTTGGCACATGTGTAGCTGGAATAAAAAGTGTAGGTGTTGGAGAGTCTGTAAAATCGATTGAAGTGTCCTGAAATTGGACTTAAAAATGCAGGTTTAAGTCTGTCGATAGATTCATATATATAAAAAATCAAAAAAATCCCCAACCTTGGTAAAATATCGGAGAAAAAGTTAGGAGGAGATTTAGGAGTATGAAAAGTTGGCACATGTTGTGTACCTGGAATGAAAAGTGTAGATGTTGGAGAGTGCGAATTCGATTGAAAGGTCCGGAAATTGGCTCAAAAAATGCAGGTTTAAGTCTGTCGATAGATTCACATATAAAAAAAATCAAAAAAATCCCCAACTCTAGTAAAATATCCGAGAAGAGTGAATTAAGTACGAGAAAGAAAGATTAGAGATTAAAGGTCGACATTTGGTCAAAAAGAGATTCCACGCAGGATGGATGAAAAGATCATTTGATTAAACGTAGTTACTGTGTTATGTAAATTTATGCATGCAATATAAGGTTTTATTTTTGCTTTCTTTCAGGAGAGAAATAAGGATCAAAAGACCTTGAAAGTTTTATTTATTTGTGCGGTATAAATGTGCGAATGTTTATTCTGCAAGTTCTTTTACCTTGTATCTTACTTACGGCATAAATATACGTGGGAGATATTTCATATGGGTTTATGTCTTAAGTCTCACTTTTAAAATTCTAAAATGAACATAATACTCATTTCGACCCACAAATACTTCTTAGTAAGAAAAAGCTTCTCATTATAGTTCAAGAACTGCTATAAGTATAGAGACCAGCAACATATAACATCTAATAGAGCAGATTTACTCATTAAATTGGTTATAAAAACTGTTCATGACCAAGTTCAGTTGAGTACAATTATTAAATTAATTGTAAATTAAGAAATTAAATTAAAGTATTAAGTTTATGAATTTAATATTTCAGTTATTTTAAATATTTTTCAAATTTAATATTTCTTTGGTGGAATATAAACTATTTTATTTTAATAATAATAATGAAATAAGAATGTATGAGTTATTAAACAATTTAGAACATATTTGCTTATTTATTTACTGTCCAATTATTTATTTTCAGTTAAATATTCTTATGTATTCTGTAAGGGGTCTTCCATCTTTTATTCAGAGCCACGAAAACACAATCCTAATGTGCTCTGCAGGGGGGGGGTTTCCCCCATCTTCTATTTAGAACCATCAAAACACAAATATCCAGTCCAAACTCATTCCAATATCTGCCTTGAAAAATTCCTTTACATCTTCCTTAGAATATGGTTATTATGGATGAGTATTTAGACTAACTTTAACATTCTTCAATTTAGTCATTTTTATATTAAATTGTGTGAAATTCAAAATTTTAAAAAGAATAAATAATAATACAGAAGTAATTCGTTAGAACATATTTGTCATTCAAACTAGTTTGTTTTTTCCAACGAATTTACAAAAATTTTGTACTTTCTTCGGATCTATTGATGGGGTAAAATGTCCGAATTAAAATAGAAAATTCGTCAGAAGAGTAGCTCGTCCGAACAATCTTTCATATCAATTTTCCTTTCATTAATCACCAACTTCAGGAACCTCTGGGTTTTAACCCTTTTACTTTATTGATGTTCAATTTTCTTTCAGCAAAGAATGAGGAAAAAAGTCTTCGTGGGAATCAATCAATATATGTTAAACCAGGGTCGCATAATAATAATCAAATTGTATAAATCAGTTGATTCTTAATTTTATTTTTTAAATACCGTCACAATTTTCATATTTTTAAGTTCAAAATATCATGATAAAAAAAAAATAAATAAATTAAAATTAATATAAATTTAAGCATTTTATTGGGCTGGGGGAAAATATTAATCAACGTCCAACTATATTTTTGGCTAAATTATTGAAATCAGCAACAAAGTTTTACCTTTAAATTCTGGATTTAAATATTTACTGTAAAAGGTGGGCGGGGTATATAAAATTTATTAATTTAAAAATTAATTTAAAAATTTCAATAATTTTTTTTTTTTAATTTAATTTATTTATTGAAAGCTGTAAGAGTAAAACCGTGAGGCAATAACCCTTATTAATCACAAATTTCATTTAATTAAAAAATAAAAAATAAAAATATAAGACATATAATATCTATAAATATAAACTTTTTAAAATTTTTTTTAATGTAGTTAACTTGTTTCATAGAATTATTTAGTACTGTAGAGGTGAATAAAAAAAAAAAAGAAAACAGAATAAAATGCTTTAGGATTGAAATGTGTCACGTCAGCATTTCAAGAATCTACCACATACTTTTCGATTACATTCAAATTACACTTAGAATATTTAAATAACTTTATATTTTCATTTAGAACCTAATTAATAATTCCATCATGTTTGATCAGAAGGTACCTCTATTTCATCAGATGACTCAGAAAGTCCTTTCGATGAAGAAATATATGAATTCCAAAATTTATCACAGGGGACACATCATATGGGGTAGATTGTGATTCCATACCAAATATATCTATCATAAAATGAGCAAAAACATCACTTGATTGGTTTTCTAATAATGTGGTAGTATTATTATTATTTGGTTTTGGTTTTCTCCAGACATCTCACCATTCGTTACGCACGGCGTTCTAATCTCTGTAATAAAATTTGAAATTTTCATGAATTATAAAGCTTTATTACATTCATTGCTACTCACATTTAAATAACCTTATGAATTACATTTAAATAACATTAAATTTTCATGATTTAACAAGAGGATTTTAATCTTCCTTTATGATTACATTCATAGATGCAGTTAAATTCATTTAAATAACTTTAAATTTTCATGATTTCGCCAGTGGATTTGTATTAGGTCTTCGCTTTCATTTTCCATACTCTAATTGTACGTGAAGTCCTTCAATTCACCTGGTTGTAACATATATGTTATCCTCCATTATTCTTTTTTTTTTTCCCTCATAGTTTTCTTTTTGGCATTCTTCCATCGACTGGATGCTAATGTTGAGGAGGTTTTCTCTCTTATTTCTGTTATCGATTTGTTTTTCAAGTTTCCATCTATTTTGCTTTTTTTTATCACCTACGCCATCTTTTTCTTTTTAATTTCTGTTTCCTTGACATATCGATTGCTTAGTCATCTGTTTTATTTTATTAATTACTTCCATGCTTATTAAGTATATGTCTTTTTAATCTTCTTTTCTCATTACATTCGTAACTACAGTGAGAGCATTTAAATAATTTTATTTTTTCATGGTTTAACAAATGGATTTTTAAGCTTCCTTTATGATTGCATTCATAGGAACAGTGAGAACATTTAAATAATTTTTTACCTCCATGTGTAAGCAAGTGAGTTTTTAAGTGTTCTTTTCGATTACATCCAAAGTTACACACAGAACAGTTAAATAACTTTTTATCGTCATGTGTAAGCATGTGTCTTTTAAGTTCTACTTTCCGTTTACATTCGTAGCTACATGTAGAACATTTAAATAATTTTATATCGTCGTGTATAAGCATGTGATTTATTAAGTTTTCTTTCCGTTTACATACATAGCTACACTCACAACATTTAAATGTCGTATTTCCATGAATAACCATGTGTCTTTTTAAGTAATTTTTATGAAAACATTCAAAACTGCATTTAAAACATTTGAATAGCTTTACATTGCTGTGAATTACCATATGACGTCTTAAAGAATGTTTAAAATTACATTCATAACTGCAATGGTCACATTTAAATAACTTTTTATCGCTATGTGTCAACATATGATGCTTTAAATCTCCTTTCCTCTTAGTTTCATAACTGCAAGAAGAACATTTTAGTAGAGTTCTATCTTCATGCATAATCATGTGTGATTTTAGGTAATCTTTATGAAAAGATTCGTAGCTGCAGTGAGAACATTTAAATAATTTTAAATTACTGTGAATTACCAAATGTCGCTTTAATAAATAATTATAATTACATTCATAACTGCAGTGAGGGCATTTAAACCTTTTGTCATGTGTCTTTAAATGACTTTTCAATTCATCTTCGCTTTTAAAACTAAAATTACAAAATCTGCAAACAAGATTTTTCACATGACTTTCTCCAATGTTTTCATTAAGCGTTGCTGACATTTCGTCTCTGCTTCTTGAAGGATTTTTCGCTTCAGAATCCTTTTCTAATTCACCAGCATCGCTAACAAGATTCTGCAAATAAAATTTTAAAAAATGTATGCATGTATGTATAAATAATGAAATATTAATTACACTTTATAACGAAAGCAGTATGTCAACCAGTTATTGTTGGAAGTATTTTGATGTTCATCCTAAGGATAACAGTAAATGTATTTGTAAATTATGTAAAGCCACCATATCAAGAGGTGGCAAATCTGCAAAAAGTTATACAACGACAAATATGTTGAACCACATTAAGAAAATTCATTCAGATGAAGCAAAAGCTGAAAAGGCAATATGATTGGTCACAGCCAAGTACTTCAGAAGCAAGTTGCAGCAACTATGAGCCTCCAAAAAAAGTTCAACCAACTATACAATCAGTTTTAGAAAAGAGTAAAATTTGGAATATTAACGATCACAAGTCCCAAGAGATACATTATTTGATAGGAGAAATGATAGCTGTTGATATTCAACCATATTCTTTAACATCTGACATTGGATTCCAAAGGCTTATTGCAAAACTCTGTCCTAATTACAGAATTCCATCAAGAAAATATTTCACAGACAAAATTAATCCCGGATATATTTATGAAAGTAAAAGCAAAAATTCAGACATCGCTCGATGAAATTAGCAGTCTTTCTTTGACCACAGACATTTGGACAGCTTCAACAAATAATGCTCCATTTCTGAGTGTGACATGCCATTGGCTTTCAGATGAGTTTGAACAATGTAGAGCTGTGATTAGAGTTGTTCCTTTCCCTGGTTCACATACAGCTGAAATAATAAGTGAACAACTACACATTGTTCTGAATGAGTATAAGATCTCCAACAAAATTTTTCTTGTACTACGAGATTCCGCCGCAATATATGGTTGGTGGTATGAGGGAGTGTGGTGTACAGTCACTATCATGTTTCATACACACATTGCAACTTTCAGTAAATGAATCAATATTTTCGCAAAAGGCTGTGAGCAATATAATTGCAATTAGCAGAAAAATAGTCTCACACTTTAATCATTCTCCATTAGCAATTAGCAAATTAACCGAAATCCAGGAGCAGCTTAAATTAGACAAACAAACTGATTTAAGATGTGTCTACTCGTTGGAATTCAACATATTATATTGCTGAAAAGAAATTTAGAACAGCGAAAAGCTTTTATAATGTATGCTGTTGACAATAACATTCCAACTTTATCAAGTTACCAATGGACAATTGTTGAAAAAGTTGTCCAGTTATTAAGTCCATTTGAAGACATCAGCAAAGAATCAAGTAACAGAACATCAACTATATCAATGATAATCCCTACAATATTAGCTCTCAGATTATTTCTATTAAAAGCTACCAAACCTACTGGTGAATTTAGTGGAATTATTTCAACTGTTGAAGAATTCAGTGCATCAACTGAAAAAAGATTTGCATCATACATAAATGAAAAATTTCTGTGCTTGGCTACTTTTCTCGATCCCAGATTTAAATTGAAATTTCAAAAGGATGACATTAAAGAAGACACAATTAAGAAATGGATTATAGATATTGTAGAACATCAAGCTGAGATAAATTCTAATGATAATCAAACAGGAGACAGCTCTTCTAATGATGATCAAGATAATGAAACTTATGAAAGTGTACCTAAAACTGTTTCCCTTTCAAAACTGTTAGATGATTTTGAGTCAAATAAGCCTATGAAAATAAATTCAGACTTAGACGTTGCAAGTACAACAGATGTGCAACCCAAACTCAAGAGGAGTAAATCTGTTACACGTAGATGTGCAAAGGAACTGGATCAATATTTAACTCTACCAACACTTCAAAGAAGCGAAGACCCATTTCTTTGGTGGAAAAAGACACGGGAGACTTTACCAATATTGAGCAATTTGGCTTCAAAATATTTAAGCGCACCACCATCATCTGTTGAGAGTGAAAGACTCTTTAGTACAGGTGGTAATATCTATGAACCTACAATGGAATAGGCTGTGTCCTGAAAATAAGGAAACTTTATGTTTCTGCATTATAATTTAAGAGTATTGAACTTTAAATACTGATGAGCTTGAGAGCTGAGATAGAAGACAACATGAATTGAAGAGGCAACAGTATAAACAGAAAACAAGGAAAACTGCCAAAATTTAGTAGTATTTTTAAGCAATTTGTAGTATTTGTATTAACAATGAGTCAATTATAATATGTTAATGTTTCATAATTTATGAATGATTTCTTAATAAAAAAAAAAAAAAAAAAAGGCAAAAGCCATAATAGCAGCCAACCACAAAATGACTAACAATTTTGAAAATTATATTGGTATTGTTATTTGTTACTGTGTCGAAGCTATCTGATGATTAACTTGGCAGTTATGAAATGGTCTTGTAAAGGTTGGTTTGTTCTGGTAAAGGATTTAAGCAATCGGCCGATCAATCGTGTGAATAGCCGATTAACCGATTAATCTAAAACGATTAATACCTATATATATATATTATATATATATATATATATATATATATATATATATATATATATATATATATATATATATATATATATATATATATATATATATATATATATATATATATATATATATATATATATATATATATATATATATATATATATATATATATATATATATATATAACACAGGCTTGTGGGATAGAATCCATTTTGATATGTCAAAAGTTTCATATTTCAATAATTTTGCATGCTTACACAACCATTCGAGAGAAAATGACCATCATTACACAAGAGAGTAATGGTGCATCTTTCTGAAAATGTTGCAGAATATTCTATCATAATCCTTGCAATCTAATCAGTCTGTTACATTACGTACTTGCTCAACTATCATATTAAATGGAAGGAAGTGGGAGTCCCAGGGTAAAATTCTCCTTGCAGCTTTTTTGGGTGATCTTTCTTGGAAGATCACGTTACTTCTCTTTCTAAACAAGCTTCTATTTGGTTGAGTGTTATGAGGCTACTTCAGAATTTTTTCACTTAACCTCAGTTGCTTGCTATTTATATAGGTGTTCGCTTCTGTAAGAAGTTCTACTCACACATCTTGGGTAGTTCACTCAAACATCTCTCTTCAAAAAGGTGTAGTCTAAGGCTTTTCATCTTATAAAATTCTTTCACTCTTACTACATCTATGCAATCTCTTTTGTCTGATCAAATGGTTGTGTTACTTTCTCTATACTATAATCCCATCTCACATACCTCCTAAAAACTGAGAAAGGCTCGAGTGACATGCCTTTCTACAGTCTCATCTATTCTATGCCCAACTTTCTGATGCCAGACTCAACCGATATGCTCAATCTTACATGTACTCTACTGGTATTGAATAGAAAATGCTCCTTTTACCTATTTCCCTAACTTCCTTTGACTTGCACAATTTCAAACATAGTATATCGGTACATGGCAGCCAGTAATCGACCATGCTTAAGATATTTCCCAACTTTGATGGAAATTGGCATACCTCTGGTCTTTGCCCACCAGAGGCATATATATATATATATATATAATATATATATATATATATATATATATATATATATATATATATATATATATATATATATATATATATATATATATATATATATATATATATATATATATATATATATATATATATATATATATATATATATATATATATTATATTTAAAAAAAAAAATTAGTTACATGTTTGTAATGTAAATAAATTAATAAATTTTTGCATGCATATCTGCATTTATTTAACATAAATAGCCAAAGATATTTCAGTGCTGTCATATAGAATTGAATTGAAAAAAGTAAATGAAAAACAGTATACAAAGATATTGGATACTTCAATAATTTAAAAAAATTTTTCTTATAATAAAGAATGTTATTTTTACTGGATATCATGCCAGATACCCAGATACTAAAAAAAAAAGCCTGATAACAGGATTGTAACCAGATATCTGGCCCATCTCTAATATTAAGTATCATTCAACTAATATAACTATTTATTTAACTTACACTCAAAATCATAATGATAATAATAATAATAAAGAAGTTTCCCATTGAATTAATAACTTGTTTACAATGTAGTAAAAAGTGATAACAGATTTGAATTAAAATACAAGTACCTTTAAGCACTGAACACTAGATTTCTTCCCAAACACTGTCAGATTTGGGGATTTTATGACATCATTCCTAACCAGTTCCTCATCTAAAATGGATTCCTTCACTGATTCTGTCAACTCTGACTTTATAGATTCCTTTTCATTTAACTCTTCAATTTTAACAACTGCAAATGAGAAGTTTTCCTCACTGCCAGAAAAGTTCTGAAATAAGAACAAAGAATATGACTAAGATCACTAGGGTTTAGCATAACCAAAGTCGAACAAAGTGTGATAAGGATAGATGAAGGAAGGCAATCAAGTTTGAAGAATACTTAGATCAACAAAAAGAACTAGACTCTATTCTGGTTAATAGGAAAAGGATTACATTGACTTAAGAAACAGTAGTTTGGATTGAGTTGCCAATACTAAATAATATTCAGACATTATGAGTGGAGTGATAAGAAAAAAAATTTGGTCATGATATTAGAATGGAACCAAAGAGAGGATGAAAGAAGTATTAAGAAATTTGAAAGATGTTTTTAGAGAATTTAGAAGAGAACTGGTGGGTAGATTAAGTTCTAATATTTGAATTTAAGTTCTATGTGAAGATTATTTAACGTAGACATGTAGATTACATTGCTGGGTAGCTTTATGTCTCTCACTATATAGAATTTGAACATTTCCTCCATCGTCATCACTATAATATATATATATAATATATATATATATATATATATATATATATATATATATATATATATATATATATATATATATATATATATATAATATATATATATATATATATATATTAGGGATGGAGCGATACCAAAATTTTTACCGATACCTGAAAAATATACCGATACTTTATCCATTCATATACCAGAATTTTTACTGATACCGATACTAAATTTTCAAATTCACCGATACCGATACCTGAAAATATACCGATACTTCACTCCATCTCTATATATATATATATATATATATATATATATATATATATATATATATATATATATATATATATATATATATATATATATATATATATATATATTACCTGAGAACATTGTTGATAAGAGTCATATTCAAAGTCTAATTCTTCCACTTTTACCTCAAATTTCAGATTTGACTTCCATTTTTAATATTTATTTTAAAATGGAAATATTTATTAACAAACTGAAAATGGAAAAAGAAAAAATGGGGAAAATGTCTAGAAAATTTTCCTAACAACAATTTTAAAATTAAAATCAAAACCAAATTTCAGAAATGTTAAAATATATTAGATTTATATCCTAGTCTCGCATTTATTTTTAAAAACTACAGTTCTTTACATAATATAATTAAGACAAGTTTGCTTCAAGTAATTATCTTCTAAAATCATCTAATATTCTT
The DNA here is from genome assembly GCA_009176605.1 of Armadillidium nasatum. Lineage (NCBI taxonomy): Eukaryota > Metazoa > Arthropoda > Malacostraca > Isopoda > Armadillidiidae > Armadillidium > Armadillidium nasatum. The sequence goes on along the minus strand of SEYY01006032.1, from coordinate 1,510 downwards.
TACAACTCTCTGACAATGTACTTTATTATAGATTATTATAGATTTGGATATCCCAGCCCGCCAATATTCCAACCCTAGTCAGTACGTAATGTACATTATTTGGTTTATTCATATATCAAAGATAAAAAAAAAAGTTTACTGAAAAACTTATATCAAGGTGTACCGCAACTCATCAAATAAATTAAACTACATATAATTTCTCTATAAAATTTACCATTGATTAACAATTTTTAATCACTATACCTAAGTTTGATGAAATTGTCTTTGAAGTACAATTATTCATTTTAAATTTACTTAATATTTTTTATATTATTTTGATTACTTCACGCTAATACAATTACTCTCAAATTTAAATTCAATACCTAAAAATATAGATAATTGACCCAAGCTTTTCATTTTAAATTTATTTCACAGTATTAATATCATTGAAAATAATAACATTTCTGGCAGCAATTATTATATCATCTACTTAGCAACTTTCCGATAATGCCATTACTATTTTTTTAAAAAAAAAAAAAAAGTATAAAAAAAAAAAAAAAAAAAAAAAAAAAAAAATAAAAAAAAAAATAAAATATTATTATATTATTATATATATATTTTTATATATATATATATATATATATATATATATATTATATATATATATATATATATAATCGAAATATAATATATATATATAATATATATATATATATATATATATATTATATAATATATATATATAAAGAAGAATTTTGGTGTCCTTTCCCAATCTAAATATTTTTTTCATCAACATAAAAGAACAAAGCACCAATTTGACTTTGACTTGAAAAGTAAAAAACTAGGCCTATAGCCAGCAAAGAGGCATAATCTAGAAAATGCCAGAACTTTCAATATGTAAAAGAAAAAAATAATAGTTTTATTTAAAAAAAAAAATAATTCTTCTCTCTCTCTCTCTCTCTCTCTCTCTCTATATATATATATATATATATATATATATATATATATATATATATATATATATATATATATATATATATATATATATATATATATATATATATATATTTTAGGGTCCAAGGTTGACCAGCTTTAGTGGCCCTGTTGGTGGACCACTAGGTTTGGAAATGTTTGGAGGATGAGTAAACTAAGGCTGGGGTGTTCTTTTTTATTAAACAAAATAAAGATGATTTGGTCTACACAGTAGAAACAATACAAACCCTATCTAGTGGGGTGCCAAATTGGCTGTTGCCAACAGGAGAAAAAGTTCAGTAAAGCTGAGGATGCTACTGCTATGCAACAATCCACGGTAGCTTTGATGGCAAGGACTGCAACGAAGGGCACTGTATATAAAACGACTGCAGATTGTGGCTGATATCTACGATGTAAAAATATCATGCAATGTCACAGGCAGGTGATGAAAATAGATAAAAAGTTGAATATGCAACATAAACAAAACGGTTGTAGCCTACTTAAAAAAGCCTAATAAATCGATAGTGCTTTCTATTTCAAGCGTTAGAGAGTTCTCTCC
>SEYY01006031.1:15000-20000 GCA_009176605.1 Armadillidium nasatum | reverse complement strand
AGCGTTCATTTTTTGAGGGTAAAATTTTCGGTGTGGCATTTTTTGTTTCATCTTTCATAATTTTTACTTCGTTTACCTCTCCCATAAGTGAGGTTGAAAAGTCTAAATTTACAAAATTAAATTAAAGTTTAAAATATTTTACAAATTATAAATTTTATTATATATATTATATATATATATATATATATATATATATATATATATATATATATATATATATATATATATATATATATATATATATATATATATATATATATATATATATATATATATATATATATATATATATATATATATATATATATATATATATATATGGTTGATTTACTCTCTATGACACATTTTAAAGATAAAGTACATTGCCAAGGTTGAGGAGGCTTTTGCATCAAGCTAATGAATCGTTTTTAGCTTAGAGTCCTAGATTTTAACATTTCCACAGAAAATCAAACTTCTAAGCAGATTCAGCTGCGCAAATCTACAAACTGAAATGCTAAAAAAGACAACTCTGAAAAACCATTTTTACATCAAGGAATAATAATAATTATTTTAAAAAGTCGAATGTTTATTTCCACAACACCAATTTAGTTAAATATTCCAATATTAATTCGCAAACGCGAAAGAAAATGTGCTCTATAGTGATAATGTATCACTAAGATCTATACAGACTGTCACATTACTTTATTTATACATTTATATATATTAATAACGTAAATTAAAAAAATAATTTAAGTATTATTCAATATTATTCAATATTTAAATTTTCATCAAAGATATTAAAAAGTTCGGTTTTATCTTTAATAAAACTTATAAAATATTTAATTTTTAAATAATAAAGGGTAACTAATATATATATATATATATATAATATATATATATATATATATATATATATATATATATATATATATATATATATATATATATATATATATATATATATATATATATATATATATATAAAGCTGCTTCGTGATTTGTTTGCTAATTCCATTAAAATATGCATGAATATTTATTTGTCTTTCCGTTTTAATTAATTAAACGACGTAAAAATTCGGTGAGGTAAACGAATGTGTGTATGTATGTTCGTCTTATGAGAAATATTCAACGTTCAACGAATAAAGAATATAGCAAGTATGTATTCGCCTTAAATGGGGAAAATTTTAAATACATTTGTCTTTCTGTCTGTACTGTTTGATAAAAATTGTAAATAAATAATGATTGTAAGATGAGTAGGTAAGTTTGTTGGTTGGTTTGTGATATTCCGAGGTATATATATATATATATATATATATATATATATATATATATATATATATATATATATATATATATATATATATATATATATATATATATATATATATATATATATAATATATATATATATATATATATATATATATATATATATATATATATATTATATATATATATATATATATTATATATAAACAGAAGGCTGTACACTACTGTTCATTGATATATTACCATAATTTTCAAAACAAAATGTTAAAGAATTAAGTTTTATACAAAGATCTGTTATTTTTATACATATAATGTTATTGTACCTTTCGAGGTCCGGTACTTGTGTCACCGAGTTTCATTGAAATGGTTAATCAACCAAAAATCCAAACAATGTAATAGAATCTTGCACATGTGACCATGACCTCTTGATTTTTTTAACCGCATAAAAATGTTCTTTTTGTTTAGGTTTATTTTGAATGAAAGTTATTTTTTTAATTAGAAAATAATGAAAAAAAAGGGTTCATATCGCGCTTCTGTTTTAACTAATGTGGCTCAGTGTACGAACTAAAATAATTTATTGAATTTTTTTAAAACGTTGCTTGATAAAGTAATTTTATACTCACTTGTAGTAAGTAAAAAAAAAAATGTTTAGATATATTTTTTTTTTATTACTATTTAGAGTAAATGAATATAAATAAATTTGAAACAAAAAATAATACTAATAATAATAATCATGATAAATAAATAAATAAATGATAAGTACTTATTATATAACTATTATAAATGGAAAATTTAATTTTATAAAAGTTATCTATAAAAAGTTATTTTCTAAGTTTTGAAATATGAAAACGATACTTTTATAAATTTAATCTAGATATATATATATATATATAATATAAATATATAATCATATATCCGGCATTAATATATATATATATATATATATATATATATATATATATATATATATATATATATATATATATATATATATATATATATATATATATATATATATATATATATATATATATATATATATATATATATATATATATATATATATATATATATCTGATAAGGTTTATCATCATTTCTTATTAACGTCAAATTTCGACAGTTTTCTTTAATATAAATAAATAAAAATAGAATTTAGTATATCGAAAATGTTAAAAAGATGTGAAAGGTTTGATAAAATAATAATAATAATAATAATAATAATAATAATAATAATAATAATAATAATAATAATAATAATAAAAAAAAAAGTAAGAGCCTTTGAAATTTATTTTCAGAGAAATGATTTTAAATTAATATTACAAATGTAATTTTTAGATTATTATTATTATTATTATTATTATTATTATTATTATTATTATTATTATTATTATTATTATTATTATTATTATTAATTATAAAAACTTACAGCAACACTGCAAAAACTGTCCTAAAGAATCGTTGGGACAAGTGGCAAAAAAATGTCACAACAAATTTTTTTCAGTTATTTTCTTTTTAGAAAATAAAACGGTGAAGCGACTTTCTTATGCTTAGCATGTCTTTTCTCTATTGAAAATTTTACTGTGACATATTTACCACTTGTCCCAACGATTCGTTAGGACAATTTTTGCAACGAAATTAAAACATAATAAAATCGAATAGTAGTTTTGCCTGTCGTAAATTATTATTATTATTATTATTATTATTTTGCCTGCCGTAAATTATGACGTAGGTAGTTATTCTCAAAATTATTATTATTATTATTATTATTATTATTATTATTATTATTATTATTATTATTATTATATTATTATTATTATTATTATTATTATTTGTTCTTCCAGTGATAACCTGATGCAATACTGAAAATCTTTAGTAATAATCTTTATGACTATGGAATTATTATTATTATTATTATTATTATTATTATTATTATTATTTTTCTTCCAGTGATGACCTGATACAATACTGAAAATGTTTAGTAATAATCTTTAATGACTAAGGAAATTTATACTTTTTAATTATTACCACCTTTGAAATTATCAACTTTGCATTGGGTATTACATATTTTGCATTTATACAATAAAATTTTTATTTATCACCTTTGAAAATATCTTGTTTACATACGGTATACATACTTTACATTAAATATATATATATTTTTTAAATTTATTTATTTATTTATATTTTATTTTTTTATTTATTTTTTTTTTTTGTTTTTTGTTTTTTGTTTCTTCCGATTTTGCATATTTTTTTTTAATTGTTTTACTTTGTGTTTGAGTGCCTTTTAGTGTACCAGTGTTTTTAGTTATATTATATATATATATATATATATATATATATATATATATATATATATATATATATATATATATATATATATATATATATATATATATATATATATATATATATATATATATATATAATATTGTAACGATGAAAAATCTTTATGCATAAAATAAGTATTGTTTTAACGTTCAAAATTTTACGTTTTAATTTTGCTAATTTATTTTGGGTAAAGATTTTTTTTAGAAAAGATAGATTTGCTCTTAGTATATTATTTTATTTTTATATATATATATATATATATATATATATATATATATATATATATATATATATATATATATATATATATATATATTATATATATATATATATATATATATATATATATATATATATATATATATTTTAAATTGTGCATGAGGTTAGTTAAATTTAACTTAGTAGTAATTAGTTCATTTTTAGGTTTACGTTTATTTTATTTTATATCGTATAGTTTAGTTAAGTTTTGAGTGTACTGGTAGTGTTGTAATGTCTTTTTATTTATTTATTCATACCTAGCAAATCCTGGAAATTTTTTCAAAAAAAAGCTTAAGCATTTATAGTTTAAATTAATTTTTATTTTAACTGGGGGAGGAGGGGGGGCATTGCGTCTCTTCTACGATAACTATTCTTGGAATGAATCCTACTTTGAGACTGGTGATGATTTAGTGTTCTACAGGTACTTTAACGGTTAGTGCTCGAGGAGGGAGTTAACCTCTTGCATTCTACCTCCACTGTGTCGTCCGCGCAGCACAAGATGTGCCTTACTTGCCCATGATCAATCTGTGAGTGTCGCAAACTTGAAGCTTGCTCGTTGGTTGCCTCCTTTCCAGCCACCTCTGTTCTGTGAAACTCCCTACCATCTTCTGTTTTAACTGTATTTAATTTTCCTTTCTTAAAAGTCTCCATCTGCGCTAACCTTAGTGATATGCTTTGAAATTGGGTTTGTGAGGGTTTCCTTCAATGATTTTATTATGCTCCCTTCCTGAAAAGGGCTCTGCCCCGTGAGTGGTGGTTGCATGTAAAAAAAAAATTTAAATTTTTTTTTTATTTACTACCTAAAAATATGTTTACAACGGCATACATACTTTGCATTTATGCAATAATTTTTTTATTTATCATTTTGAAAGTATTTGTGTTTACGTACAGTATACATATTCTGCATTAACACTACAAAATTTTTATCACCTTTGAAAATATAGTGTTTAAATTACATACATATTTTGCATTAATACAATGAAAATTTTATTTATCACCTTTGAAAGTCTTATGGTTACATACGGTAAACATACTTTGCTTTAAAACAATAAATTTGATCTTTTTGTTTGAGGTCCAGTACTAGTACAATAAAATTATCACCTTTGAAAATATTGTGAAATTATAATTTATCACCTTTCTCATTCTTACGTGTGATACAAATACTT
>SEYY01006031.1:0-2500 GCA_009176605.1 Armadillidium nasatum | reverse complement strand
CCTCTGAAATAATTAACTTTGAGACTATGTATCGGATAGTTCTATATAAAGTAGAATGAAAAATAAATAACAAAATAAATTTGCATACGAAGTATCAAGACTATATGAAGGATCGAAATGTTAGTCATAACAATCGATCAGAAGTATTCACAGGCACATCAGCACACTACTAATTATAAGGCCCAAACCAATAACTTGTCGGCTACTCCTAGCATTCAAACAGTTAATAGGGGAGACACTACCTTTACTCTCCCCACAGTTTAGTTCAAACCCGATCGTCTTGGAGATATGACGATACGACCTGGAAAAACGTTCCCGAATGACAGAAGGAAAACGAGTAAGTAAAGGTGAAACTGCGCATACATTTCCGTATGGATTTAATGGAGATCTAGCACCTGTATATATATATATATATATATATATATATATATATATATATATATATATATATATATATATATATATATATATATATATATATATATATATATTATATATTGTCTCCTCGGTGGGCAAAGGACGGAGGCCTACCAAATTCCACCAAAGATGGGGAACATTCGGAATCTGGTTGCTAATGGCCAACGTGACCCGATTCACGGCATTTGAAAGTGAGCAAGTCAAAGGAAATTGGGAAAACAGATAAACGGAAGGCACGTTCACCAGCTGTATCATGAGAATTAGAAGAAAGCCATTGGCGGTGGTGAACATTGAAATCACCTAATATGATGATTTCAGAGAAAGGAGAAGAAGAGAGAATGTGCTCTATTTTGGAGTTTAAATAGTCGAAGAATTTTGGATAGTCAGTAGAATTAAGAGATAAATAAACAGAACAAATGAATTTAGTCGTAGAATGGAAAGAGAGCCTAAGCCATAAGGTGGAAAATTCAGAAGACTCCAAATTAGAGACACGAGAATAAACAACATCGTTGCGCACGTATGCACAACAACCGCCTTTGGCTGAAAATTGAGGATAGAGACAGTAGGAGGAAACAGAATAGGGTTTGCTGTCAGAACGCTCAAAATCTGAGTTTCGGTCAAGAATAAGAGGTGAGGTCTAGAAGAAGAGAGGTGATGTTTAACAAAGTGGAAATTGGAGTGCAGACCGCGAATGTTGCAGAAATTAATGAAAAAAATAGACCGTGCATCAGGACAAGCCGGCAGCAGGTGTCTTGTGGCATCACCAACTCTCAAAAGTGGTAATGGGGAAGGGGTGGATGAGGGCTATTTTTGGAAGCCGCCCTCCGGGGCTTCTCCGAGGCTACCGTAGTTGACGTCATTATTGATTTTTTTTTTTTGAAGATGTTAGAATTAAATGTTTTATGAGTGTAAAGGAGAACCTACTCCGCGTAGAAGAACGTGAGCGCGAAAGGAACGAACCATTGGGCACCGGAAGAATGGGAGTACTTTAACATCCCTTATACCAATAGGGGTAATCTCATCGCCTCGGGAGCGCACTTCCTCCCCTATATATATATATATATATATATATATATATATATATATATATAATATTATATATATAATATATATATGTATAAAGTATAACAAGATTGAAAAGAATGAATGCAACATTAAAAGTTTGAAGAATTTATTAATCACAATAATTATATTATAAACAGACTAACACTATTCTTACATACTTTCGAAGGATACAATATTTCTTTCTCGTACTTTCGGATACATACAGAATTCAATAAGTCTACCGTGGCTCAAACTGTAAAGTAATTGACTCATGACTCACGTGCTTGAGGCCCCGTTCGATCCCACTTGGGATCCTTGATATATACTACCTAGGAAAGTTTCTCTCCTCGAATAGGGCAATGCCCGTGAGATGTTAATTAAATCTTGCAATTTAACTCTCACAACCTTTCCTCCTAATTCTAGTGTCAAATATTATCGTTTTTTTGTCTACCAAATCCATCCTCCCTTCTCTACCCTTTCGCCTTGAAAATACTATTTATTTTCTCTTTTCCATATTTATACCATGTACAGTTTTTATGGCCTCTAAGTTATCTTAGTCCTCTCTCATCATTTTCCTCATTGGACTTACGTTTCTCTCATATTCCCCTCCTCCTCCTCCTCCATTACAGATCTCTTCCGTTTCCCTCAAGTCTTCAGTGGTTTATAGCTATACCTGTCCCTTATGCAATAAGGGCTATGTCGGTTCCACTGCTCGTTTCTTGAGGGCTCGGATTTTTGAATACAAAGGTTTCTCTCTCCGCACCTCTCTTCCCCTTTCATGACCGTCCTTTTCTAGTATACACTCCCATACACAGTCCTCTTGCAACACCTTTCCCTTGCCCAACATATCTGTTTTGTACACAAATTCTGATACTTCTTCCTTTGACGTTGTTGAATCTCTCTACATATTCAAAGTCAAACCAGTACTCAACAACAATCAGATGTCTCGTTCTCTCTATATAACATGAAACTAATTTAACTGTTCGTCCTTCACCAATCCTATCTGCATACCAATTGTAATTAGATCATTCCTCTATTC
>SEYY01006030.1:17500-22500 GCA_009176605.1 Armadillidium nasatum | reverse complement strand
ACGCAAGTTTCTCAGTGTTAACACATACTTAGGATTTAAAGTGATTGAGATTGAATTCAGCAGGAAATACAAAAGTTGTTAGAGAATTCCCTAAATCTGAGTTGGCTGGAAAGAAAGAAAGCACCACAGCGGACGAGCCTGGAGTTGTTTATGTGGACGCAAAATTCATGCGCAGACAATGAACCCATTGTGCTACGAGGACGTCATAAAGGTGGAAGCATACGAGTGTTTAGTTCCCTCAAGCATTTGCCGCTGTAGTACCTATACGAAAAAGACATGGCATCAACCATACGTCGCAATATATATATATATATATATATATATATATATATATATATATATATATATATATATATATATATATATATATATATATATATATTATATATATATATATATATACTTAGAAGTTTTAAGTTATTAGTGTTGTTAATTAATTAGAAGAAGTAGTTTTTGAAGGAAGAATTCGACAATTTTTAAGCTAAGTATCTTTTTAGTATTGATTAAAATTTATCATTTTTATTCTTTAAGGTTTTACTTAGAGCAGTTTATAAGTCTTTTAGCTTTTGACTCAATCCTATCCAAAAGACGGTTGAAACCTGAGCCACCTCAGGTATGAGAGCAGTGCTTTATACAAGGGCGGATGAGACCCCTGTATAATTGGAGTAACTGCGAAGAAGTAAAAAATTCCGAAGAAGAAACAGAACTCCCAGCTCCTTTGAGGCCTCCTAGCAGCCATTGTGATGTGAGGCTTCCAAGACTTTTTTTGTTTATATAACGGACAACGATGATTATATTGTCAACAGGAGAGAGAGGAGAATCGTCAAAAGAGAAAAGTTAGGAGGTGTCTTTAAGAGGAAGATTTCGAGAAGTTGAGTTTTTAAAAAGTTGGATTTAACAAGGTTAAGGCTATCCCACTGGGAAATTCTATCCAATTCTGCAAGAATGGAATCGGAAAGATGAAGACAAGAGGCAACTCTAGATGCAAAGGAGGGAGCAGATATGAAATAAGTAGATGAATGAAGGGTCGAGTCATCGGCATTTGAATGGGCAGGGTTAGATGAGCAGCTGAAAAGATCATTTATGAATAGATAGAATAGGGTAGGATATAAGACAGAAGCCTGAGGAACACCACTATTTACAGAAAAGAAAAAAGAAGCCGCCCCATGAGCAGGAGCTTAAATAGAACCATTAGAGAGAAATTTTGAAATTAGTAAGTAAAGAGAAGGAGGAAACCCAAATGAGGGCAGCTTGGAAAGCAGTAGTGAATGCCATACCCGTTCTTGTATCGGAAATGGAAACCAACCGATACAAAACTGAAATCGGAGTAAAAAGTGTTTAAGCAAGACCTCTCACATACTAACCCTGTAAGTGGCGAGTTGAGTAGACTCACGAAAGCTAGGTTCAACATACAGAGGACATATGTTAAATAATAAATAGATCAAATATTTTCTATAAACAAGTGTAATATATAGAGATAAAGATTAAAACTAAATAAATATAAAAAAGTGCGTGTTTAATTTTTAGCACTATTATCAATAATATATATATATATATATATATATATATATATATATATATATATATATATATATATATATATATATATATATATATATATATATATATATATATATATATACTGCATATGGGGAATTCTCTGTGAGATCAACCAGTGCAGTACTCCCTCATCTCTCAGAAATTGTTAATTTTTAGTATACAGGGTTGTTTTGATACCTGAATTCATTCTGAAAGTTATAGTTCAATCTAACTAATAGGTCAAACGTACTGACCTCGGTGATTTTGAGGTCATCGGCAAAGGTCACTTGCTTTCAATGTCTATAACTTGAGTAATACTAGTCATAAATTTATATTTTTTACATCTTTAGAATCAGAAAAGATCAAAGAATGAGAATATACAAGTTTTATATCCATTTTTTTAAAATGTTGACCAACATTTAAGGTCACGATTTGACCTCTTTCTCATTCACTGAGAGAAAAAGTTGTAGAAACCAAAAATGAAGAAACATTAATTTGCTATAAGAAACAACAATAAAAATTTTGAGTATACTTGTACTTTACCCTAATTTAGGTTTTAAGTAAACATTTATACAAGTCAAATTTTATTACTTGACTTAAAGTTAATATAATTTGCTTTTATTAATTTTCACAATTTTTTTTTTTTCTTCAGATTTTGAAGCATAAATATTATTAAACTTAAATTTTTGCAAAATAAAAAAAATGGTTCACCATCGTACATATTGTGCCGACCCACTGACAAAACATAAGAGGAAAATATATAAAAATATTAGACAGTTGTCTGGTGATGTTTTTGTATAAAATGATGAAATTATTAAAGTGAATAAAGGATTTTACTTATGCCTTAATTGCATGAAAAAATACAGAATCTTGGTGCATTACCTAAGGAAATAGAAGGTCAAGAACATGTTGTTCTGAATTAAACATTAATTTAAGTGAAGATAGTTCTTTTGAAAGGGGGAGCTCTAGTACCAGCTTTGAAGATGAGAAAAAAGCAGATATAAATATTCAGAAACTTCTACCCTTATTGGCTCAAACACCAAAAAGAAAAGATATATATATATATATATATATATATATATATATATATATATATATATATATATATATATATATATATATATATATATATATATATATATTGAGAGAGAGTAATAATTGAAGTATAGACAGTAGTTTCTGAAGTTCAGATTAAAACTGTATCGCCCAAATAATATTTCTTTATATGTAAATTCAATTGTATATCATAGGTAAATTTGGAAACTGAACATCATCAATTGATTTTGAAGAATATCTTGCGTCTTTAAATTTCGTCACATTTTAATCTAAAAAATATTTTAATTTACAAAGCTTGAAAACAAAAGTTCTACAATTTTTTTCCAGAAAAATTTTATTAATTAGACATTTCTGAATTTTTATCAGAAGGTCTAAAATCTAGCCAAAAGAAACTGAAGGTTAAACAAAAACTAAACTATGGAATCAACAACTTAAAAAGAATTTGGAAGCAAGTTATGGAGTAAAGTCAAAAAAAAAAAGTCATGCTTGAAAAAAATGATGCAAGAATTAAAAGCTTCTTTCAATGAATGTGACAAGTACAAATGCAAGATACAAATTCTAACCCTATCACCATGTACTATTAATTAAACATACAGCTAAAATTTTTGAAACCAGTATTTATATGGTGAAAAGAAGTCGAAGCATTAAATTAGAATATGGGATCATATCAGAAGTTCCTTCAATGAGTAAAGGTAAGGTGATCTCTAATAAAGAGAAATTATTGGTTAAAGAATTTTATGAATCAGATGAGGTAAGCCGAATGTGCCCTGGGCAAAAAAAAATTGTTTAACAGTTAGGAATTCAGAAGGACAATCATGAAAATTCAAAAGAGGTTGATTCTTGCAAATTTGAAAGAGCTGTACGAGTTATAATGGCCCAAATCCCAAAGTAGGATTTTCAACGTTTGCAAAGCTACGACCATCATATTGCGTGGTTGCTGGTGCTGGTGGTACTCACAGTGTCTGCGTTTGCACATATCATCAGAACCCAAAGTTACAACTGGCTGCATTGGGAGAAAAAGGGCTTACATATAAGGATCTAATTGACTACAGTGTCTGTAATTCAGAAAGAGAAGAGTACATGAGGGTGACTTGTAAAAATTGTCTCAGAGAAGAAGGTATGCAGACATTTCTTGAATTACTTGATAGTGTACAATCAGCTTCAAAAGAAATCTCGTACAAACAGTGGGTGACAACTGATCGATGCATCATGATTACTGAAGTGAAAATACTTCATGAATTCCTTACATCACTCAGTAGGAAAATTGCGAATTTAGCTCCACATCACTTTTTAGCTCAGAAACAAGCACATTATTTTAAGGACTTAAAAGAAAATTTGCCATTCTACAGTAAAGCAGTGGTTGTTGGAAACTTTTCAGAAAACTATTCATTCCTAGTCCAAGATGCAGCTCAGGGTCTCCATTTCGAAAATTCCCAATGTACAGCACATCCTTTCATTGTTTATTTCAAATCAAATGGTTCACATAAACTCTGCCATAAGAGTTTCTGCTTCCTTTCTGATTCAACAAAGTACAATACAGTTTTGGTTCACACATTCATTTCAAAGCTTATTCCTTATCTCAAAGTAAGTCTACCCAATTTAAAGAAAATACACTATTTTTCCGATGGTTATGTAGGCCAGTATAAAAACAAATACAACTTTAAAACCTCTGCTATCATAACGAAGACTTTGGATTTACTTGTGAGTGGAACTTCTTTGCCATTTCTCATGGCAAGTCTACATGTGATGGAATTGGAGGAACGATAAAAAGAGCTACTGCACGAGCCAGTTTGCAGAGAACTACCCCAGGGCAAATTCTCACACCTGAAGACATGTTTTGTTTTTTTTAAGAAAGCTTGAGTTCAATTATCAAGTATTTCTTTGTTTCTAAACATGAATTAGAAGAATCCAATAGAAAATTAAAGCATAAATTTGCAGATGTCTGTACTATTCCTGGAACTAGAGAGTTTCATAGATTTGTTCCTAAAAATACAGAGGAACTAATGGTTTATTTGTTTTCAAGCTCCTCTAAAGGGGAATTGAAAAGGATCATACATACACCTTGAGACACAGTTCATGATGCTCTAAAAGTTACAAATGTAAAAGTGGGCCAATATGTTGGTTGTGTTTATGACAAGAAAATATGGTTTGGAATTGTTGAGGAATTTGATGATTTCTTTGTCAACTTTCTAGAGCCTTCTGTTACTTTGAATCAGGTCGTATAATTTTCCCACAAGGAAAAGCATGCTCTGTTCCCGGAGATTCCATATTGGCAATAATGTCTCCCCCTTCATTAAAGGGAGGCACAAGGTTACAGTACATATTTCAAGAAGAAGAAGTTTCAAAATATTTTAAAAGTGCCAATACTAAATGCAAATACTAATGAATAGAGTCTGAATATTCTT
>SEYY01006030.1:0-15000 GCA_009176605.1 Armadillidium nasatum | reverse complement strand
AAAAAATACGTTCATGTAGAACGTTGAGCTAAATGTATTAGTCTCAATTGTACAATGTATGTACTAAAGGGGAACATATTACCATGCACCTACTACGAGAGCTGAAGGAGTATTAACACTCGATCCTAGTAAGACCTTCTGAGAAATGCTCTCCAGCAAGCCTCTCCAAGATCTATATCAACATCTAGGATCAGGTCGAACTCTCTCGCAGTTTTGACTTCCCCAGTCATTTATTTGTCTTTGCCAGACAAATCAGCAAGCTTACTTCCAAGCAGGCCTCGACGTCTTATTTTTAACCTGGGATATTCTTCAACCGTCTTTTGGAAATTATCTTGTGGCAAAAATGATGGAAATCTGATCGTCTTCTTCCATAATATCCACAAATATTAATTACAAACATTTCTTATAAAATTATTCTTTCTTTCTTTAATAAAGGCTAACTAAAATATTCTTAATGAACTTTTTACATGAATGAACATAAATATAATAAAATATAAGGTTTGAAATCACCTCCAATGTATTTCATCATTTACATTATCTTATTACACAACTTTTATTAAAGTATGGCTATCAGAATCTATTTGATTACAAAAATATAATTATATAAACTCTTTTTAGAGATTCTTTTTTATGTGAATAATCGTTTTGGAACGTTCGAGAATTAGTTCATTCGCACACATTGTGTTAATTCCAAAATGTGGCTATTTGTACTCTTTTAAATATTTTTATTTTTAATAAAGAGAAATTGTGTCTTAAACATAATATTAAATACTAATATAAATATAAAAGAATATATACAAATATATGTAAAAGATTATATAAATAAATCAAAAGAAATAAATCCTTTAATAAAATACCATATCTCATATTAAACGAAATCTTTTAACAAGTCTTTTATGAAAGGAAACTTAATTATTTTAACCTCGATTTCAGCAATTTATTATGAGCGAATGCGAATATTAATAATAAAACCTTTGATAAAAGTGAAAACTACTTATAACAGACTATAAAAATAAAAAGACAAATATAAATAAAACATATAATATGAAGTAATAATATGATAAAAAAGCCGTTTTGTTCTATTTGGAGAAATCTTTTTGCTTTTAAATTGAATTATATATCTAAATATATGCAGTTTAAACTTACGCTTGATAATTATTATATAAATTTTTTAAGAAATCATTATTACATCTTAATAAACGCTTTAACATATTAAAAATAATATAACTTTTATTATGAATATATCTAACTAGCATTAACTAAAGGGAAACTGAATAAAAATGCCAATAAAATAAATATTATCCAACCTCTTAAACTTCTAACTCAATAATAAAATAACTAGATATATTTATATACTTTTTTAAGCTTTTATATATATATATATATATATATATTATATATATATATATATATTATATATATATATATATATATATATATATATATATATATATATATAAAAACCCAAATAAAAATATGTTTAACTAATAAAAATTAATCATTAAAAGTCAAGCGAAAATCAACTATTTTTTTAAAATTTTCAAACTTACAGAAAACTGTGAAAGTCAATGCATTTCCGTTTAGAAATATTTACAAAACATTTTGATGAACTAACCTAAGTTATTAATCCTTATATATATATATATATATATATATATATATATATATATATATATATATATATATATATATATATATATATATATATATATATATATATATATATATATATATATATATATATATTTATATTTGAATAAATATTTATTTTAAATAATTAATCTTAAACTTTTCTATTTTCTATTATGTCTTTAGAAATGTTATGTGCCTAATAAAATTATTAATTATTTAAACGATCTTCTAATTCTTCGATATAATTACTAATAAAAGTTTCTGAATCTATTATATCTTCTGTTCTATAAGTGTTTGCCCCATTAATTTCTGTAAGAATTTGAATGCTCTACATTTATTATAGAGAAGGAAAAAAAGTTTATGAATTAATTACGAAAAATAATTTTATGATCGTCTCCACCAATATATTATATCTTAAAATCGCTTTCTTTGACAAATTTAATTTGTCATCACTCAAAAGATTTATATTTCTTCTTGGAAGAAATGTATAAGTTACCTCATTTTCTCATACACATAGAATTGCAAAGATTGCAAGGCAATATTTAGTTTTTATTTTTCTAATTCAGTAACCTTATGAGACACTTTTTTAATAAATCTAATAATTTTTTGATTTTCACGTAATCAGTTGAATAATTTAAAAATTTTAAAAGTTCTGATTTGTTTTCCATTATATTTATCAAAGTGAAAGAAAAAAATTTTTTCTTAAACTTATCCAAGTATATTATAATTTTTTTTAAAAACTACATATTTTAAAATATATTTGAATATATATTATTAAATAATAAATTTCATTAGATATTTCTCTTTTCCTTCTTTCTTTCTCCATCTCTTCCAAAGGTATCCCTATCTTATTAGCTACCTCATTCCTTTCTCTATCCTTTTTATACAATTTTCTCTCCCTTTTCCACCTTTCTTTCAACTTCTCTTCCATAGGTACCCCTCTATATTTTCCTTTCGTTTCAAAAATATTATTCATCCAATTTTCTTAATTCTCAATAGGCTCATGTCTACACCAGTTACTTATGATAATTTTAAGATTAAAATGCTCATCTTTCAATATATTTTCTTCGAAATTGTCATTTCTACTTTCTAAATTGTACTTAAAAGACACTTAAATATTGTGCATTGATATTTTATTGATGGCCTCAATTGCCGCTACCAAAATTAATAATATCAACTTCGTTAACATGAATGTTTTTTATCCTATTAATTGTAGAGCACGCATCACCAAATTCACTTATATCTAAATTTTTAAATTCATCTAAATTATTGAATAGCTTAATAATAATATTTAAATAAACGTTTTAGATCCATCCCTCCTCTAAACAATATCCAATTTTCAAAAACATTCAATACAGGGATTTTTTTTAAGAAATTTTTTTCTCCTGAAGGGTATTTTTTTTTCAATTTTTTTATCAAAAAATAATTTGAACTTCTATAATCAAACACTATCCGTAATATTCCCAAATGTTCTCTGTTAATATTGTAGAGATTGGGGCTAAGAATGTACAGGGGAGTTTTTGGATCATTCTGACCACTATTTTACCACTTCTATTTAATCTCTTTTAGAATTTTGACCCCCTATAACTGCTAAACCGTTAGAAACTCAGAAAAACGTCAGAAATCGACTGTTTTCAGTGGGAAAAAATGCATATACATTGTAAATTTCAGCTCAATCGGTCAAATAATAAAAAAAAAGTTTTGAAAATGGATCCTTTCCTTAAGGGAAGGATCCATTCTTGAAAAAAAAATTTTTTCATCCGATTCTCCTGAAAATTTCAGTATATATAGCTTTTTTCCCGACGAAAAAACTCCATTCCTAACGTTTTTACGAGGGACTTAAAGTTTAGAAGTAATTTCGGAAATTTAAGGTAAGTTTAAATCTACTGTGAGGACGCCTAAAAAAATTTTTTTGGTCTGAAATTTGGTGTGTATATTCCAAAATCTATTGGCTATAAAAACTTCTTTTAGAGTTTTGATGTGTGCATAGCAGAAAACAGGTTATATGCCCTTACTGACCAGGTGTCGAAATTTTTTTTTTCCAATTTTGAAAAATTCACACCTTGCACAAAAAAATTTAAAAAAAAAAAAAAATTGGGATTGGAAGTCTTTTTTTTTTAGCTTTATTAGAGGAGGGATAGATTTAAAACTTTTATTTAAAACACTTTTAAAACCTATTTGTCTGATTTTAGATACAGCTTATCGAAAATGGCCGAATTTTCGACGAAATTTCAAATTTTCCAAATTTTGAGAGGCTGCATCTCGAATCAAACAATTAGTTTTTAAAAGTGTCTTAACACAAACAAATAAGAAAAAAAATAAGCAAATAAACAAATAAATAGCCAAAGTTAAAATCCCACTATAAGAGAAAACAAGCATAACCTCACTCGACAGAAGCAACTTCATCATATTTTAGAATGAGCGAATTGTTCTATTCACCCACCAAGTTTTCGACTTTGAAATCGTTATTATTTTATTGATTGTATAATAATCATCTATTGTTACATAACAATTATGTATTTATGGATATTGCGTAATACTTATATATGATCATGTAATGAGAATATGGGCTCTTCTCGATATTTTTACATTGCAATGACACCTGATCCTTACACTTGCACCCTCTTTTTCCAATATACAATTATACATGGGTCTCATCCGCCCTTATATTTAGTACTGCTCTCATATCTGGGGTGGCTCAGGTTACATCCGTCTTTTGGATAGGGTTGAGTCAAAGGCTAAAAGACTTATAAACTGTCAGGATCTTTCTAATTATCTTGACTCTTTATCTTTGCAACGTGATGTTGGTGCCTTGTCTCTTTTCTATAGGTACTACAGCTCCAAATGCTCGAGGGAACTATCCACCCGTGTACCTCCACCTTTACGGCGTCCTCGAAGCACAAGGGGTGCAAAGTCCGCTCATCAATTTTGCGTGGACATAGGCAACTCCAGGTTTGTCCGCTGTGGTGCCTCTTTCTTTCCTGCCACCTCTGTTTTGTGGAACTCTCTTCCATCTTCTGTATTTCCCTCCGATTTTAATCTCAATTTCTTTAAAATCTGCGTCTGCGCTCACCTAACAAATTTGCGTTAGGTGGGTACTGTAGGGGTGGTTTTTTTATTTTTTGGATTTTGTGCTCTTTTACTTTCATTTTTATTCTTTTAGCACCTCCTCTTTGAATAGGGCTTTGCCCGTGAGTGGTGTTGATGTCTAAAAAAAAAATAATCATCTATTGTTACATAATTAAGTATTTATGGATATTACGTAATATTTATATATATGAATCTGTAATGAGAATATAGACTCTTCTCGATATTATTTTCATTGATTGTATAATAATCATCTATTGTTACATAACAATTATGTATTTTACTGTTATTGCGTATTTCTTGTAGTTGACTCTCAGGTTCATAGTCGCGTACGAGCGAAATAATGCAATGAGGCGCACGAACGCATGCACAAACATTCGTGACGTTGTCATCACGTGACATTTTTACAGGAAATATTTACCACTTTCAGATACGAATGTAAAAATATTATGATGTCAGGACTATTTTTTGTAATGTCATTCTTTTCCTTTATTTATTTGCATTCAAGTCATTCTATATGGGTACATGCGCGCACACACACCATTTGCTATGACGTCATGGCACAGGCAATCATGAGAATATGACTACAATTTTTTCCTTATGACGTCATCAAATTTACGTTATTTTGATTTTTAAGACAGGCTCGCGTAAAGCGAAATGAGGCGCGCGAGCACATGCATAAACATTCATGACGTCATCATCACGTGGCATTTTTATTTTAGAGGGAATATTTATTACTTTCAAATACGAATGTTAAAATATTATGACGTCATAACCATATTTTTTTGTGACGTCATACTTTTCCTTTATTTGTTAGCATTCATGTTTTGACTTGAAACTTTTTTATTTAAAATAAGCAAATATTATTTTTTATCTATAATTTTTATTTATTTGTATATACTTTTAATTTACGTACTTTTTATTTTTTATTCTTTATCTTTTTCTTCTATTTTTTATTTTCATTATTCTTTTTCTTTTTTCTTTTTATTTTTAAATAAATCATTTTTTCTATTTTTATTTTTTCCTTTTTTCTTTTATTTTGTTTTATTTTATTTTGTTTTAAATTATTTTATATTTTTATTTTTATTATTTATTTTTTCTTTTCATTTTATTTTTTAATTTTAATTTTTATCTTTTATTTTTTTTATTGTTTTTGCTGTTACCAAATACAATCTTTTACACTTTGCAACAGTGAGTAGTAAAATATAATAAACAATATGAATACATCAGCTGTTTTTCAAGGTTAAAGTATAAAAGATGTAAGGAATTATAGGAAGTTGATTCTTTTCTGTTATATGAAGGCTCTATGTTGCAGCTTGTGCTTGTTTAGTTGACTTGGAAAATGGAAGGAAGAACAAATCCTTTGTTGAGACTGTTTTCGTTTTGCTTAGCAAAAGGGGAGATTTCCTTTCGGTCAGCGAGGCGAGGTATAAAAACTCTGAAATTTGCATAATCTTGGCACTTTGGCAGATTCTTCCATTTTAAGAAGCTGTCTAAGGTTTAGTCTGCAATTATCGAGAAGCTTTAGATTCCTCCTTTGTTTTAAAATTTAAAGCGTTTATTTGAGTTTCTTTAAAATTAATATTTTGAATTGCAGTCTAAATTATTATCTTTTTAAATTCTTTGTGAGGTTGTGTCATACCTTTCACAATCCTTTTAGGCATAAAACCTCAATCTTAATTGAGGGAGGCATTAAACCGAGGGTTAGATTGTAACTTTTTTTTTGTAAAACAAACTAACGGAAAATTAAAACCACATAGCTCTTATTTTTGGTAAATTCGTTAGTTAGGCATTTTCCTCCGACGTAAGTATAGAAGAGAATCGTCTGATACTTTTTCTGAAAATTAAATTCCGAAGTTGAACATTTCATTGAAGTTTTTCAAGCTTCAAGGAAAGTAAAAATCAATAGATTTTTATTTTTCTGGTGAGTACCAGAAAGAAAGCTTCATTGAAAATTCAACTTAACATTTCCTTTATTTAGTTGACTTTCTACGCGAAATTTCCAATTATTGAGTTTTGTCTCAAATTTTGTAATTTCCTACGTTAATCATAGTCAACTAAATTATCATCTTAAGAGTCGTCTATTTCATTTTTATTTCAGATGTGGGGTTATCAACAGTATAGTTAGGGATTTCTAGTTTATTCAAGTCCTATTATTCCATTTACTGTCCTATTTTCGGTGAAACTTAAAACACCTTCTTCGGTGTTTAAAAAATTATCAAACACAGCATTGCTCACA
Organism: Armadillidium nasatum; assembly: GCA_009176605.1. Lineage (NCBI taxonomy): Eukaryota > Metazoa > Arthropoda > Malacostraca > Isopoda > Armadillidiidae > Armadillidium > Armadillidium nasatum. Next base: position 8,042 of record SEYY01006030.1, on the reverse strand, counting down.
ACGCATGATAAACAGTTAGGATTTTTTCATTTTTTGTTTTTTTAGATACATGCAAACCTATAAATAGTTAGGTTACATTGGTTATATTATTAATAGTATTATTTATTGATTTAGTTTAGTAGATAAATTATATCTACTTATTAAAAATCCACACTAATCTTAGTGAAGTTGGGTTGTAAAGAAATTTATTTTGTAAATAAATTTAAGAATTTTAAATAAATGAAATATGACACTTTAACAAATAACTTAGATATTATTACTAAGGTTGTTGTAAATATTTTGACGCTCTAACAACTATTCTCATATATTATTTTATATTATGCTGTCTATATATATATTATTTATTAAATTATTTATTATATTATTTATATTTATTTTTGTATATATTTAAATAAACATCTAAAAACAAATTCAAATTAAAGAAAAATCTACAACACTTGATATTATATTATTTTTATACTCATTTACAGACTTCTTATACTATCATTATTATAAAAGTAACATGAAAATTTTATTCTTTCTTTTACTCTCTCACTTCCTTCAGTTCTGAAGGTATGACTCTTCAATTAATTTCAATCTAAGCTATTCTTAAATATAACTGAAATCCAGTTCATTATTTCTTTTGAGATGGCTTTTATTTTGAAAGGAGAAGGTAGGAAGGCTAAAGTTTAAATTTAATTTTGATTATTTATATTTTAACTCAACACACATTACTTTTGTGTGGACCCGACCTTTGGCTGTCCCTTTAATATCTAAAGAAGTAGGTCATTCTGATTGAAGAGTTAAAGGGACAGGGTGAAATGTGTTTCAAATGAATCTAGAGTTAGCAATAATGTTGTTAATTCTCCTCATTCGTATTTACTCTTTTTTATCCTATAAAAAATAATACAGTCCACTACCACTTTAAATACGAATGAGTGTATATATATATTTATTTATATTTAAATTATAAATCTTGTAGTCACCCTTTTTTTCATTTGGAAATTGACCAAGATAGAAGATTGTCAGAGGAAAGGTGAAATTTGTCCTTTCTGCTCATTTCTATCATTTTGGTCGATTGCAGTATATAAAATCTGACACAATATATATATAATATATATATATATATATATATATATATATATATATATATATATATATATATATATATATATATATAATATATATATATATATATATATATATATATATATATATATATATATATATATATATATATATATATATATATATATATATTATTATATATATATATATATATATATATATATATATATATATATATATATATATATATATATATATATATATATATATATATATATATATATATATATATATAGTCTAAAGTAAAATGAAATGATGAAATTTATAAAAATTGTTGATCTCTTTTTAATTTCCAATTCAAGCTGAGGAGATAGTGGTTGGTAAATGGTCTTTCTGATTTGATAATGTAAGAATATGTCTTGTACTTTATTATCTGCCTCTGTGATAATGTTAATAGAAAGATGTATTTTTTTTAATTTTCTAATTTTAATCCTATAATTTGACATATAATGTTTCAAGATCATCCTGACGTCCGTGCACACCGTAGTTTCTGGAAAAAATTTTTTTGACCCGCCCTAATATATATATTTTTTTTTTTTTATGTCTCCTCCGGTGGGCAAAGGCCCAAGGCCTACCAATATCCACCGGAGTCGGGAAGCAATCAGATTCGGGGTCACTAATGGCCGACGTGACCCGATACACGGCGTTTAAAAGTGTGCAAGTCAAAGGAAGTTGGGAAAACAGATAAAGGGAGTGTGTTCCAGACTTTACCAGTAGAGTACATGTAAGATTGAGCATAGCGGTTAAGTCTGGGGTCGGAGAGTTGGACAGAGAAAGGATGAAACTGTGTAGAAAGACGTGTCGCACGAGCCCTTCTCAGTGGAGGAGGTATGCGACGTGAGAGTTCAGAAGAGCAATGTCCGTTGTAATAGCGATAGTATAGAGAGAGTGACGCAACAATTCGACGGGAAGAAAGAGATTGGAGAGAGTTAGTAAGAGCAGGAGAGTTGATAAGACGAAAAGCCCTAGACTCCACCTTTTCAAGATGAGCTGTATGTGTGGACCCACCCCAGATATGCGAGGCGTACTCCATACAGGGGCGAACAACACCCCTATACAGAGCAAGCAACTGGGGTGGCGTAAAAAAACTACGAAGACGCCACAGAACACCCAACCTCTTAGAAGCTTGTTTAGAGAGAGAAATAATGTGATCTTTCCAAGAAAGATCACGAGAAAAAGAAACACCGAGAATATTGAGAACAGATGAAGGTTTGAGTTGAGTGTTTTCGAAGAAGATGTCATAGTTGTGTGGAAGATTGTGTCAAGTAGAAAGATGGAGGAATTGAGTTTTTGAGGCATTGAAAACGACCATGTTTTCTCTGCCCCAATTTGAAATGAGAGATAGATCAGAGGTCAGTTGCTCCAAGGCAATCCTTCTTGCGTCTAATAACTGTTGCTGGGAGGGACGTCTTTCAAATTGAAAGGAATAATGAAGGGTGGAGTCATCGGCATAGGAGTGTATAGGAGACGAAGTAATAGAGAGAAGATCATTGATGAAAATTTGAAAAAGAGTTGGAGAAAGGACAGATCCTTGAGGAACACCACTATTTATAGATTTATAGGAAGGAACGGTGGCCGTCTACAACAGCTGCTATAGAACGACCAGAAAGGAAATTAGAAAGGAGGTCACAGAGAGAAGGATAGATTCCGAAAGAGGGAAGTTTGGAAATCAAAGCTTTGTGCCAGACTCTATCGAAAGCTTTCGATATGTCTAGTGCCACAGCGAAAGATTCACCGAAACCCCGAAGAGCGGAGGACCAAGAGTCAGAAAGTAGGGAAAGAAGATCACCAGTAGAACGTCCTTTACGAAAGCCATACTGGCGATCAGAGATAAGATTGGAAGAATTGAGATGTTTCCAAATCTTCCTGTTAAGGATAGATTAGAAAACTTTAGAAAGAACGGAGGTTAAAGAAATTGGAAGATAGTTAGAGGGTTGAGAAGGGTCCCCTTCTTCGGTACAGGTTGAATGAGAGCACGTTTCCAACAAGAAGGGAAGATCGAAGTAGAAAGGCAAAGACGAAATAGTTTACCAAGGCAGGGTGCAAGCTCGGAAGCACAAGTTTTGAGAACCGCAGGAGGAATACCATCAGGACCATACGCCTTCTTAGTGTTAAGCTCAGAGAGAGCAGAAATGACATCTTTAGAAGAAATTACAATGTTAGGCATAAATGAGTTGGAGGGGGTTGTAGGAGGAGGAATAGCTCCGGAATCGTCCAAGGTAGAGTTAGAGGGAAAAGTTTGGGCGAAGAGTTCAGCTTTAGTAGAAGGTAAAATGGCAGTTGTGCCATCAGAAGAGACTAGAGGAGGGAAAGAGGAAGAAGCAAAGTTAGAGTTGACATTTTTTGCGAAATGCCAGAAAGGGCGAGATGAAGAAGAACAGAAAGATTATTGCATTTGCGGCGGAGAAAAGAGTTTTTGGTATCTCGAAGAATAGATTTTGCACGATTCCGGGATGAAATATAAGTAGCATGAGTTTCAGGAGTTTGAAGACGACAGTAATCTCTGAAGGCAGTATCCCTGCGGCGGATAGCGCGAGAGCAAGCAGAGTTAAACCAAGGTTTGTTAGGTTTAGTAGAAGGGAAAGAATATGGAATGTACGCTTCCATGCCAGTGAGAATCACCTCGGCTATACGCTCGGCACACTCCGAGGGACCCCTCCCACGAAAGCAATAATCATTCCATGGGAAATCAGAGAAGTACAACCGCAAGTCTGACCAGTTAGCAGCACCGAAGTGCCACAGACGTCTCCTCGACGAAGGCGGGGGCCGTTCTTGCGGAAGACTTGAAGAGACAGAACAAGATACGGAGATAAGAAGGTGATCGGATGAACCCAGAGGAGGAAAGAGTTTAAAAGTATAAGAAGAAGGATTAGAGGTTAAGAAAAGATCAAGTATGTTGGGTTCATCACCAAGACGGTCAGGGATACGGGTAGGGAGTTGCACCAACTGCTCAAGGTTGTTCTGGATAGAAAAGTTGAAGGCGAGTTCACCGGCTGGAGATTGAGAACTATATATATATATATATATATATATATATATATATATATATATATATATATATATATATATATATATATATATATATATATATATATATATTATATATATATATATATATATATATATCTATATATATATATATATATATATATATATTATATATATATATTATATATATATATATATATATATATATATATATATATATATATATATATATATATATATATATATAAATACATGAAAGTATGTACTTCTCATTGAAATATTCCACTTTTAAAATGCATATTATTTATAAAGTTAAAAGAAAGAAGACGAATAGCTATTTATTTTTCTAATATTATTATAAACTATTTTCACCTTCCAGTTGTAAAGCACAGAAAGCACAGACCTGTGGCTTGAGAAATTCGCAAATTCCAAAAAAAAAAAAAAAATAGATTGTTCAAATGGCTTTTGAATACCTGAAAGAGTTCGAGAATTGGAGTAATTATTGATTTGAATTAAACGTTCTTAAATAGAAATTTAAGTTCTTATGATTTTTTTTTTTTTTTTTTTTAACATATCACCACCGCTCACTGGGAAAGCCCTATTCAAAGAGGGGGTGCTAGAACAATAGAAGAGATAAAACAATCCACAAGTTCCACCTAGCGCAAATTTCGCAAGTGAACACAGACTTGGGCCTTAAAGGAATGGAGATTAAATTCAGCAGGAAACACGGAAGATGGGAGAGAATTCCACAAAACAGAGGTGGCTGGATAGAAGGAGGCACCACAGTGAACAAGCCTGTAGCTGCCTATGTCTACACAGAATTTATGTGCAGAAAATGTACCCCTTGTGCTACGAGGACGCCATAAAGGTGGAGGTATGCGAGTGGAAGGATTCTTTGAGCAATTGCCGCTGTATTACCTTAGAAAACAGACAAAGCACCAACGTTACGTTGCAAAGATAAAGGGTCAAGTGAATTTGTAAAAGCAGAATAGTTTACAACTCTTTTAGTCTTCATCTCAACCCTATCCAAAAGACGGGTGAAACCTGAGCCACCCCAGATATGAGAACAGTACTCCATACAAGGGCGGATGAGCCCTTTTATAATTGGAGTAACTGCGAAGAAGAAAAAATTCTCGCAGTCTAAACAGAACTCCCATTTTCTTTGAGGCCTCACTAGCAACCATAGTGATGTGAGGTTTCTAAGATACTTTTTTGTACATGTTAAGGGGCAAGAATATAAATATTGTCAGCAGGAGAGATGGTAGAACCATCGAAAGAAAAAGAAAAGTTAGGAGGTGTCTTTGAGAGGGAGATTTCTAAAAGTTGAGTTTTTAAAGAGTTGAATTTCACAAGGTTGAGACGACCCCATTGGGAAATTCTATCCAGATCTGCAAGAATGGAATCGGAAAGATGAAGACGAGAAGCAACTCTAGATGCAAAGGAAGGAGCAGATTTGAAATGAGTAGAAGAATGGAGGGTTGAGTCATCGGCATATGAATGTATAGGGTTAGATGAACAGCTGAGAAGATCGTTAATGAAAAGTAAAAATAGAGTAGGAGACAAGTCAGAGCTCTGAGGAACACTACTATTTGACAGGAAAGGAAGAAGACGTCGCTCATCAACAACAGCTGAAATGGAACGATTAGAAGAAAGCTAGACGTAAAGTAAGCAAAGAGAAGGAGGAAACCCAAAGGAGGGGAACTTGGAGAGCAGTGACGCATGCCACACACGGTCAAATGCCTTGGATATGTCAAGCGCCACCACACAAGTTTCCCCATGGTCCCTAAGGGCAGAAGACCATAGATCTGTGAGATAGGAAAGTATATCACCAGTAGACCTCGAGCGCCGAAAGCCATTCTGATGATCAGAAAAAAGGGAGTGAGATTTCAGATAATCTTAGAAATGAGACTTGAGAAGGGTTTCAAAGATTTTAGACAGAATACAAGTGAGCTATAGGGCAGTTAGAAGGATCAGAGTGGCTACCTTTTTCCTCAATTAGATAATGCTTTTAAACTGAGGAAACTACTAGTATTGAGGCATAGAGAAAAACGTTGAACGAGGGATGGAGCTAGCTCAGAAAGCACACTCCCTTAAAACTCGGGGAGGAATGCCATCCGGGCCGCTTGCCTTCCTAACCTTCATAGATTTCAGAAGCCCATGCACTTGATCAAATATAATCACAGGTAAAAGGCATGGGACATCTTAGAGGAGAAGGAGTAGGAGGAGGGTTGCTTGAGTCGTACAGGGTTTAATTAGAAGAAAGCAGAAGGTCGAAGAGATTAGCCTTTTCATTCGGAGTGTTAGCCACAGAACCTTCAAAGCGGATAAGAGGAGGAAAGTAGGATTTACATAGGTTGTTAGAGATGTTTTTGGCAAGAGGCCAGAAAGATTTATCAGTAGGAGAATTTAGAATACCTTCTTTTATTGAAAGCCTGCTTTCTCGTCGAAGAATATCTCTGCAACGATTCCTTGCTGAATGAAAATTAGCAAGAGTGATAGGAGAAAGAGAATTTTTCCACTCTCGAAATGCGATGTCTCTAGCCTGAATGGCGCGAGAGCAAGCTCGTTCGAACCATGGATTTTGAGGATAGAAAGATTTAGACGAAGAAAGGATGAACCTGCTCATCCCATCAACATTTATAGCCCCCACCTTATTGGTAGAAACCGAAGCGTTTTCAGAGATAAAGCAGTCCGTCCAAGGATAGTTAGCATAGAAGCAACTCAAAGCCCCCCAGTAAGCCCGATCAAAGTACCAGAAGATACGCTTAGGGCAGGGTGGAGCAGTTGGAGAGAAAGCTTAAAAATTAAGAGTAATTAGGTTGTGGTCAAAGTTACCAATATGTGCGAGGACAGCGTGTTTATAGAGAGAAGGATTAGTAGTGAAACATAAATCGAGAGTGTTTAAGAATTGGTTGGAACGATCTGGAATGTGTGTTGGTTCTTTAATCAGTTTCTCCAGATCGTTGAGAATACTGAATGATTCGGCCTCCTCCCTACGTGGATCAATATGTTAGGACCCCAAACATTCAGTGTTATGTACATTGAAATCTCCTAAATAGAGGTCCTCAGTATTTGGATGTGAAGATGTAGCAGTCTCGTGAAAAGTAGTTAAGTTTTCATAAAAGGTAGAAAAATCAGTTCTATTGGGAGAACAGTAGCAGAAATACAAGATTATTGAAGTGGTAGGAAGAAAGATTTTAAGCCACAGAACATCGAAGTTAGGAGATTTAATGTTTACAAGACGTGTTACCGGAGTGTAAGTATTTACGTAGGCACAAACTCCACCCTTAGAACGGAAATTATGAAGTAAGTTATAATTGGATATATTAAAAAAGTTTGAGGAGGAATTCTTAGACATCTGGGCTCAGACAAGAGCATAAGATTTGGATGAGAGTGAGAAAGGTGGTATTCTACAGAGGCCAAATTAGAAAGTACGCCACGGACGTTGGTAAAGTGTATAGAGAACCCACGCCTGCTGTCAACGGCCATTCTACACACACACAATCACAATTATATCAGGCAAACAGACAAAGAAACTGATAAGCAAACAAACAAATAAACGAACAAACATTTCACAAACAAAAAAAAAAGTAAAACTGAAATAATATTTACGTTTAAACCCAAATTTAAAAAGGGTAAAATGATTTTAAAATCGAAAATTTAAACTTAAATTAGTCGTAAACAATTTTAAGTTAAAAACTCAAATTATATTAAATTGAAATAATTTTTGTTCACAGAAATAAAACTTCTCAGTAATAAAACCAACATTAAAAGAAAATTTAAAATTAAAACTTGAACTTATCCTTAAAAGTGCCAATCATCCAGGTAGTAAATATTTAGTAACTTAAATTAATACAAGACAATGATTGACAAGATGTAAAAAAAACACATGCACATTTTCACTTAATAACACAAACACATTAGGAAAAAAAAAAATAAATAAATAA
>SEYY01006029.1:37500-40170 GCA_009176605.1 Armadillidium nasatum | reverse complement strand
AGAGAGAGAGAGAGAGAGAGAGAGGAAAACGTTTTGATTTTTAGGTTAGGAAGATTTAAAAGATTTAAATTAGGTTAAGTTAACTTAGGTTAGGTTAGGTATGTTAAGATAGGAACGTTAAGTTTAGGTTAGGTTAGGTTAGTAGTAAAACTATACATGTTGTACTTCAATAATAATTTCATATTACAGGTTTGTGCTGATTCCTTAATTAAGAATTCAATTTCAATTTTAGGAACAAATATGACAGTGGAGATTGACGAAACATATTTGTCAAAAAGCAAATATAACAAAGGACGATTATTTACAGAGCAATGGATATTTGGAGGTATTTGTCGAGAAACGAAAGAAGTATTTTTATATAATGTACAAGATAGAAGTGAAAACACTTTAGTGCCTTGTATAAAAAAATACATTAATAAGGGATCCACTATTATTTCGGATTGCTGGCTTGCCTATAAAAATATTGCAAACATACAAGGTTACAATTTTAAACATTTTACTGTGAACCACAGTAAAAATTTTGTGGATCCTCAAACTGGAGCTTTCACCCAAAATATAGAGGCTACATGGAGTGTACTTAAATACAAAAATAAACAACGGAAAGGTACCGCTAGACAATTAGTTGACTCATATCTTTCTGAATTTATGTGGCGAAAAAAACAATAAAGGGAAAAATCTCTTCATCATGAAATTAAAGGATATCGCTAGTTTTTAATTTACTTCATCTTTTATATTTTATGATTTTATATATACGATATATATATATATATATATATATATATATAATATATATATTATATTATATATATATTTATATATAATATATATATATATATATATATATATATATATATATATATATATATATATATATATATATATATATATATATATATATATAAATATAATTACATAAATATATAATATTTAATTCATTAAAATTTTTTTTTTTTTTTTTTTTTTTTTTTTTTTTTTTTTTTTTTTTTTTTTTTTTTTTTTTTTTTTTTTTTTTTTTTTTTTTTTTTTTTTTTTTTTTTTTTTTTTTTTTTTTTTTTTTTAACACATCAACCGCTAACGGGCAGAACCCTACTCAAGGAAGGGTTGTCAAAACTATAAGAGAAGAAAAATCCTGCAAGTATCATCTAACGCAAATTTCGTAGGTGAGCACAGAAGTGAGCTTTCAAGTAATTGAGATTAAATTCGTCAGGAAGCACAGAAGATGGGAGAGAATTCCACAGAACAAAGGTGGCAGAAAAGAAGGAGGCTTCACAGAGAACAAGCGTGGAGTTGCCTATGTCCACACTAAATTTATGTGCAGACAATGCACCCCTTGTGCTACGAGGCCGTCGTAAAGACGGAGGTATACGAGCGAACAGCTCCCTCGAGCATTTGCCGCTGTAGTTCCTATAAAAAAGAGAGAGGTACCAACGTCAGGTCGCATAGATAAAGGGTCAAGTGGATTTGTAAGAGCGGAACAATTTATAAGCTTTTAAGCCTTTAACTAAACTCCATCCAAACGACGCGTGAAACCTGAACCACCCCAGATATGAGAGCAGTAATCCATTCAAGGGTGGATCGGACCCTTGTATAAATGTGGTAACTGTGAAGAAATAAAAATTCTCGCAGTCTTAACAGAACTCTCAGCTTCTTTGAGGCAGCCCTAGCAACCATTATGATATAAGGTTTCTATGACATTTTTTTTCCTTGTGTGAAGGCAATTGTCAACAGGAGAGACGGGAGAATCATCGAAAGAAATAGAAAAGTATTTTGTATTTTTATCATATTTTTATTGTAGGATCTTGATATAATAAAAGAAATTTTCTCGAAATATAGATAAATAAATTTTAAATCTTCAGGACTTTGGTCCTCCTATTGCTAATAAAATTGAAGCTCTAAAAATAAAAGCAGGAATGAAATATATATATATATATATATATAATATATATAATAATTATATATATATATATATATATATATATATATATGTATATATATATATGTCACCTTTGGCAAATGCCAGAGGCCACTAATTCCACATGAGTTGGGGAAATATAGGAAGGTGATGTTGGCCGACTTTCTGATACACGGCGTTTAAAATATTAAGTAAGTAGTTGGGAAACAGATAATGGAGTTGTTCCAGACTTTTCAGTAGAGAATATGTAAGATTATCTACGGTTAGTCTGGGTCTGAGATTTGGACGGAGAAGGATGAGACTGTGTAGAAAGGCGTGTCGCAAAACTCTTCTCAAGGAGAGGTATCGACGGAGAGTTCAGAGTGCTGGTTCTTATAAAGCGAAGTAAAGAGAGTGACGCAAAATTCGACGGGCAAAAGAGATTGAGAGAGTTAGTAAGAGCAGGAGAGTTGATGAGACGAAAGCCCTAGACTCCACCTTTTCAAGGAGAGCTTGTGAGTGTAACCCCCGAGATGTGCGAAGCATTCTCCAAGGACGAACAACTCCCCTATATAATATATATATAATATATAATATATAATATATATATAATATATATATATATATATAAAATAATATATATATAAATTTGCCTTACAAGTTGGACAAATACTCGTAGAAAGCACAAGAATTATTCGCCTTTTTCAACACTTCTAATAACTTGATTGAGCAAAACGATTTCAGGATCGAGAACTAAACGTTCAAAGTCAGACCTGAAT
>SEYY01006029.1:15000-32500 GCA_009176605.1 Armadillidium nasatum | reverse complement strand
TTTTTTTTTTTTTTTTTTTTTGGGGGGGGTTGTGTTTCAGCAAGAGAGATTTACTCTGTAAGTTTATAATTTCCACACATCTGTCTTTAAGGGTCGTGTCTGTGATCGCTTTTATTTTGATATTGTCTCTTTTTTTAAATATAAGTTTTAATAGCTGGGGCGGAGTTAATGGGGAATTTTTAATTTGAGTTTTTCATTTGTGGAGCGTTTACGGGCCGGGTTTTTTTTTTTTTTTTTTTTTTTTTTTAAACCTTTTGACTCTTTTCAAATATAATTTTTTAGGAGACTGATGAGAACGCATCTGTGTCGAAAGATCTAACTCCTTTTTAGTTTTAATTTTCATTTGGGTAATTTCTTTTTTGAAAATTGATGAGGTTAGTGCATCGTTGTTTTTGTATATATATATATATATATATATATATATATATATATATATATATATATATATATATATATATATATATATATATATATATATATATATATATATATATATATATATATATATATATATATATATATATATATATATATATATATATATATATATATATATATATATATATATATATATATATATATATATATATATATATATATATATATATATATATATATATATATATATATTCTAGTTACCACCCTCCTTCACGGACAGGGTTTTATTTGAAAAGGAAATGTTAAAATAATAGTAAAATCAAGTATAATTTCAAAGTATCGCAAATATTACAGGTGATCATTGATGTGGGTTTTAAAGTTAGGGAGATTAAATTCGACGGAAAACATAGAAGGTGGAAGATAATTCCGCAAAACAGTGGTGACCGGACAGAATGAAGCACCACATCTACAGGCCTGAATCAGTTACCAATGTTCGCCTGTGCAGACACTTCACACCTTGTGCCACCAACGCAATAACGCAATAACGTCACGTCACAAAAATAAAGGGTAGTTTGAACTGGAAAGTACAAAACATTTTATAAGTCTTATGTCCTTTGGCTTCGACCTATTAAAAAGATGAGCGAAACCCGAGACACTTTAGAGTTGAGAACAGTACCTCATATTATTGGTGTGTAAATTGATATAGTCAATTGAGCAACTAAGAAGATCCATAATGACAAGTAGGAATAGAGCAGGACAAGCCAAAATCCTTTAGAACATCTCTGTTGACAGGGATTTGGAATGATTAAAAAAGAAAGGTAGACATAAGTAATCAATGAGGAGGAAACCTAAAGGAGAGAAACTTGGAAAATAGATACGCATGTTGGGAAGGAGGTCAAATTATTCAGCATTCTCAATAATCTGGAGTAGTTGATTAGAGAACCCACACACATTCCAGATCGTCCTAAAAAGTTCTTGAATACACTTGATTTATGCTTCACCCCTAATCCTTCTATATGTAATACACCATTTTCACTCCTATCGGTAACTCTGACCATAATCTAATAGCTCTTAGTTATAATGCTTTCTCTCCAACAGAGTGATAAAATTCTCCAACAGCCACACTATGCCCTAAACGTACTTTCTGCCACTTCATTTAAGCTAATTGTAGGGCAATGCGTAGCTTCTTTGCTAACTACCATTGGAGTGAATCCTGCTTTGGCGCGGGGGACGCTTCGGTCTCCGCTAAAAAGGTGGAGGCCGAAATCATCGATAGAATGGGCAGGTTTATCCCATCTTCAACTAAATCTTTTTCTCTTCAAAATCCATGGTTTGATGGCAATTGTTTTCTTGTCCTTTAGGAGAGAGACAACGCTTATCGTGAAAGGAAAAACTCTCCTTCTACTATCACTCTTGATAATTTTCATTCAGCTCGGAATCGTTGCAGGGATATTCTTCGACAGACTAAGGGTACTTTCACTAAATTAAAGTGAGCTGACCTTCATGATAAAAATTTCTGACCTCTTGCCAAAAATATCTCTAATAACTTATGTTCTGCCTTTTCTCCGCTTATTCGCTCTGATGGTTCTGTAGCTAATACTCTCTCTGAAAAGGGCCTCCTTTTTCATTTAATTCCACCCTGCACGATCATCATTCCTCCTACTCCTTCTCCTCTCAGGCTTCCCATGTTATTACTCATGATCGGGTGCATGGGATCTTGAAATCTATGAACGTCAGAAAGGCCAGAGGCCCGGATGGCATTCCCCCTCGCGTTCTGAGACAGTGTGCTTCCGGGTTAAAGCCAGTCCTCGTTCAGCTCAGTGTTGGAAGCGCGCATATATTCAACTGATCCAGAAAACAGGTAGGAATCTGATCCTTCCAACTATCGACCTCTAGCTCTCTCTCTCTCTCTCTCTCTCTTTTTTTTTTTTTTTCTTTTTTTTACAGATCGCAACTATTCAAGGAAGAAAACTCTCTTAAACACACACCTAACGCACATCCATCTGGTGGGCTCAGACGGAAGTCTTGAAGAGTGGAAAATTAAATACAGGAGAAAAAATAGATATGGTAGAGACTTAAACAGAACAGAAATGGCTGGAAAAAGGAAGCACCACAACGGGCTAGCCTGGGGTTTCCTACGTCCACACAAAATTCGTGCGAAAGCAGGGCACCTCTTGTGCAACGAGGACAACGCAACAGTGGAGGAATGCGAGAGGCCAATTCCCTCGAGCACCTATCATTGTAGTACCTATAGAAAAGAAATAATCCACCAACGTCAGGTCGCAGAGATAGGGGGTCAAGAGAGTTTGAAAGTAGGGGATAGTTTATTAATCTTAGAGCTTTAGACTCAACCCTATTCAGAAGAGAGGAGCAGCCGGAACTCCCCCAAATGTGCGAACAGTAATCTATACAAGGCGAATGAGATCCTTATATATTTGGGGTAGCTGCACAGAAGAAAAAAATTCTCGCAACGTGAACAGAACTTGAACGTGATATGTGGTTTCCAAGACAGTTTATTATTTATGTTTATACCAAGAATGGTAATGTTATTTACAGGTGAGACGGGAGAGCCATCGAAGAGGATAGGAAAGTTGGGAGGTGTTTTTGAGAGGGAGATGTGAAGAAGTTGAGTTTTTAAAGAGTTGAATTTCACAAGGTTGCTATGACCCCATCGGGAAATCCCATTCAGATCGTCAAGAATAGAATCGGAAAGTTGAAGACGAGAAGCAACTCTAGAAGCAAATGAGGGAGCAGATTTGAAATGAGTAGAAAAATGTAGAGTTGAATCATCAGTATAAGAGTGAACAGAGTTAGAAGTGCATTTGAGAAGATCGTTAGTGAAAAGTAAGAATAAAGTTGGAGATAAAACAGAACCCTGAGGAACGCCACAGTTGACAGAAAAGGAGGAAGAGGTCTCTCTATCTACAAGTGCCGAAATGGAACGGTCTGAGAGAAAACTAGACAAGAGTAAGCAAAGGAAAGGAGGAAACCCAAAGGAAGGGACTTGGAGAGCAGCGACGCATGCCATACCCGGTCAAACACCTTAAATATGTCATACGCCACCACGCAAGTCTTCCCATGGTCCGTAAGGGCAGAAAATCATAAATCTGTGAGATAGAAAAGTATATCACCAATAGACCTCGAAAGTCAAAAAGCCATACTGATGATCAGAAAGAAGGGAATAAGACTCCAAATGATCCAAGAAATGAGAGTTGAGGAGAGTTTCAAAAATTTTAGGCAGAACACAAGTGAGAGCTATAGGTAGATAGTTGGAAGGGTCGGAGCGGCTTCCTTTTTTCGGGATCGGCTGAACATATGCGCGTTTCCAGCACTGAGGAGAAGAATTAGTATTAAGGCATAGAATTTAGAGCAAAACAAGGACAGGCGCCAACTCGGAAGCACACTCACTCAGAACACGAGAGGGAATGTCATACTGCCTTCCTAACGTTCATATACTTCAAGTTCCCATGCACCCCATCATGAGTAGTCACATGTAGAGACATGGGAAGGAGATGAGAAGGAGTAGGAGGAAGGATGCCAGAATCGAACAGGGTGGAATAAAATGAAAAAAAAGAGGCCGAAGAGATTAGACTTTTCTGAGGGAATATTAGCTACAGAACCAACAGAGCGAATAAAAGAAGGAAAGGTAGATTTACAGAAGTTATTAGAGATAATTTTGGAAAGAGGCCAGAAATTTTTATAAGTAGGAGAGCCATGGAGGTCAGCGTACTTCCTTTTTATGAAAGTACGCTCAGTCCGTCGAAGAACATCCCTGACACGATTCCGAGCTAAATGAAAATTAGCAAGAGTGATAGGAGAAGTGTTCTGTCTAAAATATTTTAAACTCTTCAACTTTCATTTCCTAGATCATTTAGAGTCTCGTTCTCTTCTCTCGGATCATCAGTATGGCTTTCGAAGCTCGAGGTCAACTGGTGACTTACTTTCCTATCTCACTGATTTATGGTCTTCTGCTCTTAGGAACTTCGGGGAGTCTTGTATGGTGGCGCTTGACATATACAAGGCTTTGACCACGTATGCCATGCGTTGCTGCTCTCTAAGCTCCCTTCCTTTGGGTTTCCTCCTTTTCTTTGCTTCCTTATGTCTAGTTTTTACTCAGATCGTTCCATTTCGGCACTTGTAGACGGAGCGACCTCTTCCTCTTTTCCTGTCAATTGTGGTGTTCCTTAAGGTTCTGTTTTATCTCCAACTTTAGACCATAATAAACTCTCTCCTCTAACTCCTCTATCCAGTCCTATTTTTATAAGAATGGATAGGAGATAAAGTAACAGAGGGAAGGTTATTAATGAAAAGTAGAAATGTTGGAGATAGGACATTTCCTTGAGGAACACCACTGATATATATATATATATATATATATATATATATATATATATATATATATATATATATATATATATATATATATATATATATATATATATATATATATATATATATATATATATATATATATATATATATATATATATATATATATATATATATATATATATATATATATATTAACGATCTTCTCAACTACACTTCTAACTCTGTTCACTCCTACGATGATAACTCAACTCTCCATTCTTCTACTTACTTCAAATTGTTGCTTTTCGTCTTCAACTGCGATTCAATTCTTGCCGATCTGGATGCGATTTTACGGTGGGGTAACGGCAACCTTGTGAAATTCAACACTTTAAAAACTCTACTTCTTCCCATCTCCCTCTCAAAAACATCTCCCAACTCTCTTATCTTCCTCGATGGGTCTCCCGTCTCACCTGTAAATAACATTAACATTCTTGGTCTAAACATGAGCAATAAATTGTCTTAGAAACCACATATCAGAATAGTTGGAAAGGAGGCCTCTAAGAAGCTGAAAGTGCTATTTTGGTTTCGAGAATTTTTTCCTTCTGAGCAGTTTCTCCAATTATATAAGGGTCTCATTCGTCCTTATATCGATTACTGCTCTCACATTTGGGGGGGGGCTCCGGTTCTATCGCTACCTTGGATAGAGCTGAGTCCAAAGCTGAAAGATTAATAAACTGTTTCCTACTTTCAAACTCTATTGACCCTCTATCTATGCGATCTGACGTTGGTGCTTTATCTCTTTTCTCCTTTCCAGCCACCTCTGTTCTGTGGAACTCTCTACCATCATCTTTTCTTCTTTCTGTATTTTATAATCCTCTCTTCAAGGCTTCCCACTGCGCCCACCTGAAAGATGTGCTTTACTTTCGGGTTCTGTGAGGGTTGAAAGGGGCTTTGCCCGTGAGTGGTAGTGAACTGTAAATATATATATATATATATATATATATATATATATATATATATATATATATATATATATATATATATATATATATATATATATATATATAGGCCAGAGGGCTACAAAAATTTTCACTAGATTTAAGGGAAAACAGGAAATCTGATACACGGCTTTTAAAGGTGAGTAAGTCATAGAAAGTTGGAAAAATTGATAATGGGAATGTGTTCCCGACTTTATCAGGAGAGTACATGTAAGATTCAGTATAGTTGTTAAGTCTATGGTCAAAATGAGACTGTGTAGAAAGGCTTGTCTCACGAGCCCTTCTCAATGGAGGAGGTATGCGACGTGTGTGTTCAGAACAAATAGTGTCCATTGTAATAACGATAGAGAGAGTGACGCAAAAATTCGACGGGCAGAAAGGGATAGGAGAGAATTATTGAGAGTGGAAGAATTAATAAAGCGAAAGGTCCTAGACTCTACCTTTCCAAAGAGAGATGTACGAATGGAACCACCCCAGATGTATGAGACGTACTCTACACAGTGGCGAACAACACCCCTATAAAGATCAAGCAACTGGGGTGGCGTGAAGAAATTCTGAAGAAACCTCAGAACACATAACTTATTAGAAAATAGTTTAGAAAGAGAAGTAATGTGATCTTACAAGAAAGATAGCAATAACTAGAAGCACCGATAATATTAAGAAGAGATGAAGGTTTGAGTTCTGTGTTTTCGAAGAAAATATTCTAGTTGTATGTAAGGTTGTGTCGAGTAGAGAGATGGAGGAATTAAGTTTTTGAGGCAATGAGAACGACCATGTTTTCTCTGCTCAAATTTTAAATACGAGATAGATCCGAGGTCAGTTGCTCCAAGGCTACCCTCTTTGCGTTTAGTAACTGCTGTTGGGAGGGGTCTCTTTCAAATTGAAAGGAGTAATGAAGGATGGAGTTATTGCCACAGGAATGGATAGGAGATGAAGTAACAGAGGGAAGGTCTAATGAAAAGTAACGTGCTGGAAATAGGACATTTCCTTGAGGAACACCACTGTTAATAATATATTATATATATATATATATATATATATATATATATATATATATATATATATATATATATATATATATATATATATTAATATATATATATATATATATATATATGAAGACGAAAAATGGCGAAACATAAATCTGCCTCGGAGAATCCAAGAGGGCGGATTCCAAATATAACCCCTCATACACTCCTTCAACCATCACCACTTGAGAGTTGGTGGCCTTCGGTAATGGGGTTGGTGCCACCAAGACCTTGTTGCCGACTTGCCCTTGGTGCGGTATTTTTTTTTTTATTAATTTCTGCAACATTCGCGGTCTTTTGACTAATCTCCACTTTGTCGAACAACACCTCTCTTCTTTTAGACCTCATTTCTTGTTCTTAACTGAAACTCAGGTGTCTGGGTGCTCTGACAGCAAACCCTACTATGTTCCCTTATTCTGTCTATATCCTCAATTTTCAGCAAAAGGCGGATGTTGCGCATATTTGCGCAATTATGTTCTCTATTCTCGTGTCTCTAATTTGGAGTCTTCTGAATTCTCTACTTTATGACTTAAACTTTCTTGCAACTCTATAACTAAATTCATTTGTTCTGTCTACTTATCTCCTTACTCTACAGACTATCCAAAATTCTTCGACTATCTTAACTCAAAAATAAAACATACTTTCTTCTACTCCTTTCTCTGAAATCATCATTTTAGGTGATTTCGATGTTCACCACAGCCAATGGCTTTCATCTACTTCTCATGATCCAGTTCGTGAACTCGCCTACCAATTTTCTATCCAGAATGACCTTGAGCAGTTGGTCCATTTCCCTACCCGTATCCCTGACAATCTTTGTGAGGAACCTAACATACTTGAAGATTTCCTATCTTCTTTTCCTTTTCCTTACACTGTTAAACTCTTTCCTCCTCTGGGTTCATCCGATCACCTTCTTATCTCTGAATCTTGTCCTGTCTCTTCAAATCTTCCGCAAGAACGGCCCCGGTCTTCGGCAAGGAGGTGTTTCTGGCATTTCGGTGTCACTGACTGGTCTGACTTGCGGTTGTACTTTTCTGATTTTCCATGGAATGATTACATGTTTCAGTGGGAGGAATCCCTCGGAGTGTGCAGATCGCATAACCGAGGTGATTCTGTCTTTCATGGAGGCGTACATTCCATATTCTTTTCCTTCTACTAAACCTAACAAACCTTGGTTTAACTCTGCTTGTTCTCGTGCTATCCGCCGTAGGGATGCTGCCTTCATGGATTACCGTCATCTTCAAACTCCTGAAACTCACGCAACTTATATTTCATCCCGGAATCTTGCAAAATCTATTATTCGAGATACCTAAAACTCTTTCCTCCGCCGCAAATGCAATAATCTTTCTGGTTCCTCTTCCTCTCGCCCTTTCTGGAATTTTGCATAAAATGTCAACTCAAAACTTTGCTTCTTCCTCTTTCCCTCCTCTGGTATCTTCTTACGGTTCAATTGCCGTTTTGCCTTCCTCTAAAGGTGAACTCTTCGCTCAAACTTTTGCCTTTAATTTAACCTTAGACGATTCCGGAGCTCTTCCTACTCCTTCAACCCCCTCCAACTCATTTATGCCTAAAATTGTAATTTCTTCTAAAAACCTCATTTCTGCTCTCTCTGAACTTAACACTTAGAATGCGTACGGTCCTGATGATACCCCTCCTGTGGTTCTTAAAACTTGTACTTCCGAGCTTGCACTCTACCTTGGTAAACTATTTCGTCTCTGCATTTCAACTTCAACTTTCCCTTCTTGGTGGAAACGTGCACTCGTTCAGCCTGTGCCGAAGAAAGGGGAACCTTCTCAAACCTCTAACTATCGTCCAATTCCTTCAACCTCCGTTCTAAAGTTTTCGAATCTATCCTTAACAGGAAGATTTGGAAACATCTCAATTCTTCTAGTCTTATCTCTAATCGCCAGTATGGCTTTCATAAGAAACGCTCTACTGGTGATCTTCTTTCCCTTCTCTCTGACTCTTGGTCCTCCGCTCTTCGGTATTTCGGTGAACCTTTGTTGCCGTGGTGGACATATCGAAAGCTTTCGATAGAGTCTGGCACAAGCTTTGTTTTCCAAACTTCCCTCTTTCGTAATCTATCCTTCTCTCGGTGGCCTTCTTTCTGATTTCATTTCTGGTCGTTCTATAGCAGCTGTTGTAGACGGCCACCGTTAATCCTATAAATCTATTAATAGTGGTGTTCCTCAAGGATCCGTTCTATCCCAACACTTTTCCTGCTTTTCATTAATGACCTTATCTCTATTACTTCATCTCTCTATCCACTCCTATGCTGATGACTCCACTCTTCATTCCTCTTTTCATTTTGAAAGGCGCCCCTCCCAACAACAGTTAATAGATGCAAGGAGGGTGGCCTTGAAGCAACTAACCTCTGATCTATCTCGCATTTCAAATTGGGGCAGAGAAAACATGATCGTTTTTAATGCCTCAAAAACTCAATTCCCCCATCTCTCTACTCTACATAATCATTCACACAACTATGATATCTTCTTTGAAAACACACATCTCAAACCTTCATTTCTTTTTCTCGTGATCTTTCTTGGAAAGATCACAATATTTCTCTTTCCAAACAAGCATCCAAGAGGTTGGGTGTTCTGAGGCGCCTACAGCATTTCTTCACTCCAACCCAGTTGCTTGCTCTGCATTGGGGTGTTGTTCGACCCTGTGGCTCCACTCATACACCTGTGGTGGTTCCACTGATAAGGCTTTCCTAGAAACGGATGAGTCTAAGACATTTCGCCTTATCAACTCTCATGCTCTCACTAATTCTCTCCAATCTCTTTCTGCCCGTCGAATTGTTGCGTCACTCTCTCTATAATATCGCTATTACCAGCTACTTTGCTCTTCTGAGCTCTTTCGTAATATGCCTCCTCCATTGAGAAGGGCTCGTGCGACTCAACTTTCTACACAGTCTCATTCTTTCTCTATTCAACTCTCTGACCACAAACTTAACCGCTATGCTCAATCTTAAATGTACTCTACTGGTAAAGTCTGGAACTCACTTCCTTCATTTATTTTTCCAACTTCCAATGACTTATACACCTTCAAAGTCGTGTATCAGGTCATGTCGGCCTTTAATTTGACCAGGTTCCCAGATTTCCCCCTAACTCTGGTGGAAATTTTAGTAGGCCTCTGGCTTTTGCCCACAGAGGTGATATATATATATATATATATATATATATATATATATATATATATATATATATATATATATATATATATATATATATATATATATATATATATATATATATATATATATATATATCCCCGTTCATAGGCAGAGCCCGATTCAAGAAAGGGGTGTTAGAGCAAAAAAAAATGATAAAACTACCCACAAGCTTCACCTACCGCAAATTTCGTAGGTGAGCACAGATGTGGGTTTTAAAGTAATTGAGATTAAATTCAGAAGGGAATACAGAATATGGGAGAGAATTCCACAAAAGAGAGGCGGCTGGAAAGAAGGAGGAACCACAGCGAACAAGTCTGGAGCTGCCTATATCTTCACAAAATTTATTTGCAGACAATGCATCCCTTGTGCTACGAGAACGCCGTAATGGTGGAGGAATGCGAGGGGACAGTTACCTCGAGCATTTGCCACAGTAGTACCTATATAAAAGAGACAGGGCACCAACGTCATGTCGCAGAGATAAATGGTCAAGTGTAAGAGAGAAACATTTTATAAGTCTTTTAGCTTGTTTTATAAGTAATATACAAAATTCAACATTACCTCGCTATCTCATGTTTCAAAAAACGTACATTTTATAGTGTTAAGCTAACATATTTTAACCTTACCACCCCTAACCACAACAACCTAACAACCTAACAACCTAACAAATTTGACATCGAAGGTCTTACCAATCAAATCAATATTGATTACTTTACAAGTGTAACCTTTCCAGGCGTAACATAACTAAACTTAGGACAGTATGTCTTCGGATCCTCATATCTCTTTAATAAAGTAATCTGCAGCACAAACATTATACTATTCATCCATTTTTACAGATGTTACGAATGGGACTTTAAACTATATATTCACGACTAGTACATAATTGTCAGGACAACAATAATCATCTATCGCTTTTAACATTTTTCATACTCTTATATAACAGGGTTAGTAGGTACTCTATCTCTATTTCTTCTACTTTTTTCAACTTAGCGGCCAAGTCTTGAAGAACAATCTATATATTTCCCGAATGAGTGAACCTTCGTGAAATAATGTTTGTTCTTGAAGAAGTAAAACCGGCTCTCGTTAAGCCTAACCGTACGCGGAAAAGTTGCAACAATATAGACAAACAACTACTACTATCGCTATTCCAACGGACACTGCTCTTCTGAACTCTCTCGTCGCATATCTCCTCCATTGAGATGAGCTTGTGTCACACGCCTATCCACAATCCCATCCTTTCCCTGTTCAACTCCCAGACCCCAGACTTAACCGATATTCTCAATCTGGTAAAGTCTGGAAAACACTCCCTTTATCTGTTTTCCCAACCTCCTTTGACTTGCATACTTTCAAACGCCGTGTATCTGGACATGTAGGCTTCCTTCGATCAGGATAAGATTTTTCCAACTCCGGTGGAATTTGGTAGGCCTCTGGCATTTGCCCACCGGAGTATATATATATATATATATATATATATATATATATATATATATATATATATATATATATATATATATATATATATATATATATATATATATATATATATATATATATATGAGAGAGAGAGAGTTGGATTAAAAGTAATTTATGCGTTTGTAAGGAATGTATTCTTTTAATTCCGTTTCAAATGTACGATTTTCCGAACAATGAAATTAGCCTACATTTATTATTCAATTACTCGATATAGGAAGTTTAAAAAAAAATTTGTGATATTTCTGTTTAATTGAATGATATTATTATTATTATTATTATTATTATTATTATTATTATTATTATTATTATTATTATTATTATTATTATTATTATTATTATTATTATTAATATAATACTTTACACACACACATTTTTTGTGAGACTTTTAAAAGAGATGAAATTAAAGATATGAATGCGATAAATGAGAACATAAGAAGATAAAATAAATCTATTGTCTAATGAGAGAGAGAGAGAGAGAGAGAGAGAGAGAGAGAGAGAGAGAGAGAGAGAGAGAGAGAGAGAGAGAGAGAGAGAGAGAGAGAGAGAGAGAGAGAGAGAGAGAGAGAGAGAGAGAGAACATTACAAAGCCATGGCATTGCGTCGGAAAGAAAATGTAGAAACTCTAGAATACGGAAGGAAAATCGAAAATACAAGATAGGAGAGAGATTAGACGAATAATTCATTTAAAAAGTAAAAATAACAAAAATTCTAAGCAAAGGAATGATAGATGAATGGAAAGTGATGTGAAAAGTATGTAATTTTAAAAATAGTAAAATATATATAAAACAAAAAAAATTAGAAAAAAGAATGTGAAAGTCTTTGTACCGATTAAGGCAGGAAGGATTGAACATTTCTTAGAAATATTACACCTAATTTGGATTGATAGTGTATGACTATTAACAAAAATGAAAAAAATCATTAAAAGTCTGTTACTGTTATATGATGTGAAGATTACTGAAGAAGATTCCTTAGAATTGACAAAGTTAAAAGATTTTAAGAAGAAAAACAGAAATAAACGAGTGAATGTTGGACAGAACAGAAAATATTCGGACACATTTGTATTGAAACTCAAAATTGGCGCTTTGCAAGAATAAGAACGAATATATATCGAGTGTTTGAAAAATGGAGAAAAAACATTCTTCTAAAAATAAATGATTTAATGATCTGAGCAGAAATGTCATCCGTTCTTTCTAATTTTAAAACATCTTTAATTAAGAAGCTTTATTATAATTTATTTGAAAATGTTTCTGTAATTTTTTTCTCTCCCCCTCATAGGGTGTATATTATATATATATATATATATATATATATATATATATATATATATATATATATATATATATATATATATATATATATATATATATATATATATATATATATATATATATATATATATATATATTAAAATTATAATTGGTAGTTGCCAGTTTAAAAATTATTCGTTAAAATGAGGCTAATATTTCTTGAGACTGTGGTTAAAGTCAGAGGTTGCCATTTTTGAATTCTATCACTTTTTTATGATACTTCATATTGTCTAGATCTGTTCTAATTTATGTTCACAACAATTTTGTGTTTACATCTTTCAAAGTTTCGTACAATTCAAAGAGTTCAAATTTGCAATTGATAACTGATAGAATATTCTTGGAGATTGGCCGATTGCTTGCCAGTGTCGTTTATTCCGTCAAATAACAGGAAGGTAGTTGGTTTAAAACCAGGGGTGTTCTTGAAGTTATATAAGTTCCATTCGGAGCTTTTCGCGTTAATATTCACATATTCGTTTAATTAAAGAAGGCTCCGTTTGTTAACTATTAAAATACATATTCTTGGAGGCTTTAAACGGGTTTACTATATTCGTTTCAGGCAGTGGGAAAAAACACAATTTTTCTCAAAGCTTATTCTAGCGGTGTATCATCTCCGTTTATATAAATATTCTATATTTATATAAGCGACTAACTCTAGTCTCCGAAAGAATATTGCCTCCAAAAGATAACTAAAAATCTAACATCTCAATATAAAGAGTCAACAAAACTCTTTATATTGATTCTGTAGAAATCCTTACATCAGGATACATTTTCACTCGTAAACTGAGTGACATTAATGAAATAATCTAATTGATTATTTTATATATATATATATATATATATATATATATATATATATATATATATATATATATATATATATATATATATATATATTATATATATATATATATATATATATATATATATAAAGTTAAAAAGTTGAAATCTCACAGGCATTGCCCTATTCGAGGAGAGGAACTTTCCAAAGTAGTATATACCTAGGATCTCCAAGTGGGATCGAACCTGTGCTCTCAAGCACGTGAATGAATCTATGCGTGTTAGGGTACTTCCTATTTTATTCCAATCTCCAACTGTATGTACCCTTTCTTACACACGCAATAAATACCATTACGAACAGCACATTTTTTTTAAAAAAAAGGTATCCACAACAGTAGCCTCGGAGAATCCTAATAGGCAGTTTCCAAAAACGGCCCACCTCATCCACCACTTCCTCCATCACAACTTAGGTGTTGGTAGCCTCCAGTGATGTGGTTGGTGCCACCAATAATCTGCAGCTGGAAGGTCTATTTTTTCCTTAATTTCTCTTGGTCTTGACTGAAACTCAGACAAGAGAGTTTCCAAAACAAACCTTTTCTATGTCCTCTTCTGTCTCTATCATCAATTGTAAGATAACGGCAGTTGTTGTACAAACATGTGCAACGATGTTGTTTATATTGTGTCTATAATTTGGAATCTTTCAAATTTTCTACCCTGTGGCTTAAATCTGTTCTGCTTATTCATCTCTTGGCACTGCTGACTATTTTAAAATCTTCGGCTATCTTACTCTAAATTGAGGACATTCTTTTTTTCTACTTTCCCTGAAATCATCATATTTGGTATTTTTAATATTCACCACTGATAATGGCTTTCTTCTAGTTCTTATGTTACAGCCAGTGATCCTGATTTCCATTTCTTTATCCAAAATGACTTTCAGAATATGATGCCGCTCCCTAATAATATCCCTGATCGCCTTGGAGATGAAAGCAACATGCTAAATCATTTTTTTTTACTTCTAAAAAGATTCCAATCTTTCTCCTTATCCTGTTAAACTTTATCCAGCTCTGGGTTCCCATGATCACCTATTTACCTTTGTATCTTCTTCTATCTTTTTAAGTCTTCAGCAAAATAGATTCCCGTCAATTGCGAAGGAACGTTTTTGACTGGTACTATTTGCAGTTGTACTTCTTTGATTTCCCGTGGTATAATCATTAATTCTGTGGGAGGAGTTCCTTGGGGTGTGCAGAGCACACTACGAGGCGAATCTTTCTAGCATAGAGATGCGCATTACATATTCTTTCCCTTCTGCAAAACCTGACAAACCTTGGTTTAACTCTTCTTGTTCCCATGCTTCCTTCAGGGATTACTATCATCCTTCAAACTCCAGAAACTCGTGCAAAAAATGTCAGCTCTTATTTGCTTCTTCTTTCTCTCTTCTAGCATCTTCTTACGGCACAACTGCTGTTTTTCCTTCTAATAAAGGTAAACTCATCGTTCAAACTTTTGCCTTTAATTGAACCTTAGACAATTCCAGAGCTATCCCTTTTCCTCTGACTTCCTCCAATTCATTTATTCCTAATAGTAATTTTTCTAAAGATATCGTTTCTGATGGCATTCATCCTGTGGTTCTCAAAGCTTCTGATTCAGAGCTAGCTTCCTGCCATGGTAAACTATTTTGTCTCTGTCTTTCTACTTTAATCTTCACTTCTTGCTAGAAAGGTGCATTCATTCAGTCTGTGCAGAAAAAGAAAGACCCTTCTCAACCCTCTAACTTTCGTACCATTTCCTTTACCTCTGTTCTTTATAAATTTTCGCACCTATCCATAACAGGAAGAAATGGAAATATCTCAATTCTTATAATCTTATATCTGATCACCAGTATGTCTTTCGGAAAGAACGCTCTACTGATGATAGTCCCTTCTCTGTGATTCTTAATCCACTGCTCTCCGTAATTTCTGTGAATCTCTTGCTGTCGCACTTAAAATATCGAAAGCCTTCGATAGAGTTTACTACAAAGCTTTGATTTCAAAATTTTCCTTTCCAGAATCTATACTTCTCTCTGATTTTCTCTCCGGTCGTTCAATAACAGCTATTGTAGACGTGCACAGTTCTTCTTTTAAATCTATTAATAGTGGCGTTCCTCATTGATCAGTCCTATCCTCTATTCTTTTTCTACTTTTCGTCAATGACTCTTTTCATATAACTAAATCATCTATCCACTCTTTTGCCAATAACCTCACCCTTCATTACTCCTTTCAGCTTGAAAGACGTCCCTTCCAACTGCAGTTAATTGACTCAAGAAGGGTGGCCTTGAAGTAACTAACATCTGATTTTTCTTGCATTTCAGATTGTAACAGAGAAAACATGATCATTTTCAATGCCTCAAAAAGTCAATTCCTCCACAATTTTCCACATAACTATATAACTATGATATCTTCTTCAAAACCGCACACCTCAAACCATCTTCTGTCCTTAATATTTTCGGTGTTTCTTTTTCGCATGATTTTTCTTGGAAGGATCTCATTGTCTCTCTCTTTAAAGAAGATTCTAAGAGGTTGGGTGAACTAAAGTGATTTCACGCTACCAATGCTTCCTCTTTATGGGGGTGTTGTTCGCCCCTGTATGGAGTACGTCTGGGATGGTTCCACTTATACGACTGTAATTGAAAAGTAGAGATTAGGGTTTTCAGACTTTATGACTCTTTCGCTCTCATTAACTATCTCCTGTCTCTTTCTGCCAGTCAAATTGTTGCGTCACTCCCTCTTTATATGATCGCTATTACGTCGGAAATTGCTCTTTTAAACTCTCCCATCTCATACCTTCTCCAATGAGAAGGGCTCGTGCAACAACCCTTTCTACAATGTCTCATCCTTTTTCTCACAATCTCTCCGACCTCAGATTTAACTGCTATGCTCAGTCTTTCTTGTACTCTGCTCGTAAAGTCTGGAACACACTCTCCTTTTTTGGTTTCCTAACTTCCTTTGATTTGAACACCTTCAAACATGTCGTCCTTTATCTTGACTAGGTTTCGGGTATTTCTCAAACTCTAAGGTCTATGGCCTATGCCCATCAAATAAGTATATATATATATATATATATATATATATATATAATATATATATATATATATATATATATATATATATATATATATATATATATATATATATATATATATATATATATATATATATATATATATATATATATAGTATGGTTTTTAATGATTAAAGTTACTCGTCGTTGATACAAAGTCATAAAATTGAAGAAAAAAATATGAACCTGAGGTAAACAAATCATAACAATCAGTAATATATGGGCATGTGCAATGAAATACAAAAATAATAATACATAGGGTCTAATGAAGAAAATACTTGCTTCATTTAAATATAAACTTTAATTTTCTTGGCATTAAAGAAGTTTTTGCAAGATCTTATGAGGATTCTGTTTGCTTATTAGATAATTCTTTATTCTTTTTTCAATGGAAATGTGAGCCAGATGGGAAAGCGGTTCCCAGTCATAAAACAGACTTCCGTCCAAGGTTGAAAAACTTTTTCTTTGGCGAATGAGGGTATTGGGATGGTCAGAAATGTTAAATCCGTTTAATATTTTATACAAAAATATTTATAAACTTTTTATTTAGCATTAACATGACTTTGGAGGCAATAATGCGAAATGCTGTATGTAATTTTTGTATTCTTAAAGCCACTAACATATTGTCAATTATTCTATAATTGTTTACATCGTAATTTGATTTTTCGGTAACCTCAGGGTCACGTGACAGAATAATTGCAATATCAATAATTGTTTCTCAATCAATTTCTTCAATCTTTACGATTTTTCGTGGGGTATTTTGGAAGTTTGGCCACCAAAGTGGGTTATTTAATCCCCTAAAGGATCGGTTTTAACAGCTAATTGACCAATGTTAAGAGAATTTTCTACTCAGAGAAATCATTTGTTTAAGTCAAATCTGGAAATCTTGAGATTTTTATTAATTTTTACTTCGCAAATCAACAATCTACAAATTTTACTTATTTTTTTCACAATTCTGTCACCAGA
>SEYY01006029.1:0-10000 GCA_009176605.1 Armadillidium nasatum | reverse complement strand
ATATATATAATATATATATATATATATATATATATATATATATATATATATATATATATATATATATATATATATATATATATATATATATTTTATGTCTCCTCTGGTGGGCAAAGGCCAAAGGCCTACCATAATCCACCAGAGTTGGGAAGAATTCGAAATCGGGTCGCTAATGGCCGACGTGACCCGATACACGGCGTTTAAAAGTGTGCAAGTCAAAGGAAGTTTGGAAAACAGATGAAGGGAGTGTGTTCCAGACTTTACCAGTAGAGTACATGTAAGATTGAGCATAGCGGTTAAGTCTGGGGTCAGAGAGTTGGACAGAGAAAGGATGAGACTGTGTAGAAAGTCGTGTCGCACGGGCCCTTCTCAATGGAGGAGGTATGCGACATGAGAGTTCAGAAGAGCAGTGTCCATTGTAATAGCGATAGTATAGAGAAAGTGACGCAACAATTCGACGGGAAGAAAGAGATTGGAGAGAGTTAGTAAGAGCGGGAGAGTTGATAAGACGAAAAGCCCTAGACTCCACCTTTTCAAGAAGAGCTGTATGTGTGGAACCACCCCAGATATGCGAGGCGTACTCCATACAGGGGCGAACAACACCCCTATATACAGAGCAAGCAACTGGGGTGGCGTAAAAAAATTACGAAGGCGCCTCAGAACACCAAACCTCTTAGAAGCTTGTTTAGAAAGAGAAGTAATGTGATCTTTCCAAGAAAGATCACGAGAAAAAGAAACACCGAGAATATTGAGAATAGATGAAGGTTTGAGTTGAGTGTTTTCGAAGAAGATGTCATAGTTGTGTGGAAGATTGTGTCGAGTAGAAAGATGGAGGAATTGAGTTTTTGAGGCATTGAAAACAACCATGTTTTCTCTGCCCCAATTTGAAATACGTGTAAGATCAGAGGTCAGTTGCTCCAAGGCCATCCTTCTTGCGTCTAATAACTGCTGTTGGGAGGGACGTCTTTCAAATTGAAAGGAATAATGAAGGGTGGAGTCATCGGCATAGGAATGTATAGGAGATGAAGTAATAGAGAGAAGATCATTGATGAAAATTAGAAAAAGAGTTGGGATAGGACAGATCCTTGAGGAACACCACTATTTATAGATTTATAGGAAGAACGGTGGCCGTCTACAACAGCTGCTATAGAACGACCGGAAAGGAAATTAGAGAGAAGGTCACAGAGAGAAGGATAGATTCCGAAAGAGGGAAGTTTGGAAATCAAAGCTTTGTGCCAGACTCTATCGAAGGCTTTCGATATGTCTAGCGCCACAGCGAAAGATTCACCGAAACCCGAAGAGCGGAGGACCAAGAGTCAGAAAGTAGGGAAAGAAGATCACCAGTAGAACGTTCTTTACGAAAACCATACTGGCGATCAGAGATAAGATTAGAAGAATTGAGATGTTTCCAAATCTTCCTGTTGAGGATAGATTCGAAAACTTTAGAAAGAACGGAGGTTAAAGAAATTGGACGATAGTTAGAGGGTTGAGAAGGGTCCCCCTTCTTCGGCACAGGCTGAATGAGCGCACGTTTCCAGCAAGAAGGGAAGGTTCGAAGTAGAAAGACAAAGACGAAATAGTTTACCAAGGCAGGGTGCAAGCTCGGAAGCACAAGTTTTGAGAACCGCAGGAGGAATACCATCAGGACCATACGCCTTCTTAGTGTTAAGCTCAGAGTGAGAGAGCAGAAATGACATCTTTAGAAGAAATTACAATATTAGGCATAAATGAGTTGGAGGGGGTTGAAGGAGGAGGAATAGCTCCGGAATCGTCTAAGGTTGAATTAGAAGCAAAAGTTTGAGCGAAGAGTTCAGCTTTAGTAGAAGGTAAAATGGCAGTTGTACCATCAAAAAAAACTAGAGGAGGGAAAGAGGAAGAAGCAAAGTTAGAGTTGACATTTTTTGCAAAATGCCAGAAAGGGCGAGAGGAAGAGGAACCAGAAAGATTATTGCATTTTGCAACGGAGAAAAGAGTTTTTGGTATCTCGAAGAATAGATTTTGCACGATTCCGGGATGAAATATAAGTTGAATGAGTTTCAGGAGTTTGAAGACGACGGTAATCTCTGAAGGCAGCATCCCTGCGGCGGATAGCGCGAGAACAAGTAGAGTTAAACCAAGGTTTGTTAGGTTTAGTAGAAGGGAAAGAATATGGAATGTACGCCTCCATGCCAGAGAGAATCACCTCAGTTATGCGCTCTGCACACTCCGAGGGACCCCTCCCACGAAAGCAATAATCATTCCATGGGAAATCAGAGAAGTACAACCGCAAGTCAGACCAGTTAGCAGCACCAAATGCCACAAACGTCTCCTTGCCGAAGGCGGGGTCGTTCTTGCGGAAGACTTGAAGAGACAGAACAAGATACGGAGATAAGAAGGTGATCGGATGAACCCAGAGGAGGAAAGAGTTTAACAGTATAAGGAGAAGGATTAGAAGTTAAGGAAAAGATCAAGTATGTTGGGTTCATCACCAAGACGATCAGGGATACGGGTAGGGAGTTGCACCAACTGCTCAAGGTCGTTTCTGGATAGCGAAATTGAAGGCGACGTTCACCGGCTGTATCATGAGAACTAGAATGAAAGCCATTGGCGGTGGTGAACATTGAAATCACCTAAAATGATGATTTCAGAGAAAGGAGAAGAAGAAAGAATGTGCTTCTATTTTGGAGTTTAAATAGTCGAAGAATTTTTTTATAGTCAGTAGAATTAGGAGATAAATAGACAGAACAAATAAATTTAGTAGTAGAATTGCAAGAGAGCTTAAGCCATAAAGGTAGAAAATTCAGGAGACTCCAAATTAGAGACACGAGAGCAAATAACATCGTTGCGCACATATGCGCAACAACCGCCTTTGGCTGAAAATTGAGGATAGAGACAGTAGGAGGTAACAGAATAAGGTTTGCTGTCAGCACACTCAAGCAACTGAGTTTCGGTTAGAAACAGAGATGAGGTTTAGAAGAAGAGAGATGGTGTTCGACAAAGGGGAAATTAGAAAAAGACCGCGAATGTTGCAGAAATTAATGAAAAAAAGACCGTGCACCGGGGCAAGCCGGACGCCGGGTCGTGGCGGCACCATCCCCATCATCGGAGGCCGCCAACTCCAAGTGATGATGGGTGAGGGGTGGATTGAGGGGCATTCTTTGGATGCCGCCCCTCGCAGCATCTCCGAGGCAGCTGTAGGTTTCGCCATTTTGATTTGTTATTATAAAGGTAATGTAAGAGTAAGCGCTTGTAAAATGTGGGAACGTGTGAAGAATTGGGGTGGAGAGGTAGTAGGAGCATAGACACTCCAAGTGTGGGACGGAGGTACACTAGAGACCCTCTGAGTAGGTGAAACGCGAAAATGAACGAACCAAAGGGCAACGGAGTGAAACGAATTGGTCTAGCCCATCCTATCACTCCGCGGGTTATGCGCAATGGGGGGTACTACTTCATCGCTTCGGACGGCGCCACGTCCTCCCCCTATATATATATATATATATATATATAATATATATATATATATTATATATATTTATATATATATATATATATTTATATATATATTTTTTTTTTTATTTTTTTTTTCTCACCATACTCCTGTAGGTGCTAGCACCTGTCACTGTCTCGAACGATCGAATAGACATGAGTTTCTTGAGCAAAGCAATCAGTTGGTGGCTTGCTAGGCCTATCCCAACACACTGAACCACTTTTATTATAGGTTACCACCTACCACTGTACCATATTATATATAATATATATATATATATATATATATATATATATATATATATAATATATATATATATATATATAATATATATATATATATAAATAGATAGATAGAGAATGTTTTTTCCTAAAAGACAATACGAAATTAGGAGATGGGGAAAATTCGAAAAGAGAAAATATTTTTTTTTAGTGCATTTATTTAATTTTTTAAAATACTCACATCGTCATCGCCATTTTTCTTGTCCTTTGAAAGCGAAGGAAGATGAACAGTTTCCTCTCGAACTGGTTTTTGATCTTCCCAAATGGTTACAGAGAACTTGCTTGGCCCAATTCCATCTGTAATATTCAGCATTTTTATATTATGAAAGTAGCAAATGAAATATCCTACCAATTTCCACTGGACATGGGGAAAATAACAGATCCTGGTCGTTAAATGCCGTCATGTCCCAGTACACAGCGTTTGAAAGTGTGCAGGTCAAAGGAAGTTGGGAAAACATGTAAAGAGAATGTGTTCAAGACTTTACCAGTAGAGTACTTGTAAGACTGAACATAGCGGTTAAATCTAGGGTCAGAGAGTTGAAATATATATTATATATATATATATATATATATATATATATATATATATATATATATATATATATATATATATATATATATATATATATATATTATATATATATATATATATATATATATGTTGGTGTTGTATTATGCTGTTTTCATTGTTAATACTTCTTCTATTATAGTCTTTGTTTCTGTCACCTACATGAAATAAGATAGGAAAGTGAGTGAATGAATTTTTTCTTACCTGTTTTGAAAGGAATTTGAGACCAACGAATGCGAGTTTCCATTTGAACTTTTTCGAGATCTGAGATGACACTCTCTTCTTTTTTCTTTCTCACTTTAGATGCTTCAACACCTGTTTTAACGAAAAAAATGTTTTATGTTCTATTTATTTCTCTCTTTCTCTCTTTTATATTTATTTTTCTAATTTTCTTTCACAAAATGCACAATATATATATATATATATATATATATATATATATATATATATATATATATATATATATATATATATATATATATATATATATATATATATATATATATATATATATATATATATATAATATATATATAGTCTACCAAATTTACATATTTTAAGGACAAATTACTAAACCTTAGAGTTTACCCATCATCCTAATTCATGTCTCCCAAGAATCCTGGGTATTTGGGCATATCTAAAGTCGGTATCTCAAACCCGATCCTTCAATTAGTAATTGATAATTAATTAACTATTAATTTATATATTATATTTTTAAATATATAATTTTCTTTGTAAATAGGGATTTCGAATGCTACGAAACTCGTAGAGTAAATTATTTTTATAGCTCTCTTGCAATTTTACTTTTAAATTAATTTGTTCTGTCTATTCTTTCTTCTTCTTCTTCTATCTCTGAAATCATCATTTTATATGATTTCAATATTCACCACTGTCAATGACTTTCATCTAGTTCTCATAAAACAGCTGGTGAACAGGCCTACGAATATTCTATCCAGCAGAGGTGGGCGCGCAAATTTTAAAATTTAAAGCGCAAACGCAAAAGGGCAAATTTGAAAAACTTAGTCCTCAAATCCAAAAGCGCACATTTTTTCAAAAATTTAGTCCGCAAATGCAAAAGCGCACATGTCCGCAAATAAAAAAAATTTTTTAAAGCGCAAATTTTGGAGCAAAAAAAAAAAAAGCGCTAGGATGTAAAGATGAATTATTTTTAAATTTTATTTGATAAATGCAAATATATAACAAAAACTGAGAAAGAATTTATTATTATTTATTCAGCCATCTATGATCTCTTCCTCCTCGTAGCTCTCCTCTTGCATTCTGAAAAGGGTCATATTCCCTTTCATGAAAATAAATTTTTCAAAATTGCTGGATGCAATGGCTGCCCTCTTTGGTCTTAGAATATCAGAGCTTAATGGGGTATTATACTTCATAAACAAGTCCACACAGACCTCCTGATATTCACACGTAAATGGGTTCTTAGTGAGAGGGGTACTATGTTGAACATTTATTGAAGCCCAGCGATCCAAGGTTTGTCCCAACTTCACCTCCAGACCTGTCTGCTGGATATGTGGGATGGAAAAATGGGGCCTTCAGTTTCTGAAAAATTTAGAAATGGTATCAAGAACTCAAATCTTTTTAAGTTTCATTTGAACATTATGTCAGTGTATATATGAATATATATATATATATATATATATATATATATATATATATATATATATATATATATATATATATATATATATATATATATATATATATATATATATATATATATATATATAATATATATATATATATATATATATATATATATATATATATATATATATATATTATATATATATATATATATATATATATATATATATATATAATATATAATATATTATATATATATATATATATATATATAATATATATATATATATATATATATATATATATATATATATATATATATATATATATATATATATATTATATATATATATATATATATATATATAATATATATAGTACAAGAGATGCTTAAAGTTTGTTCTAAATTATAAAAATAGCTCACCTTAAATGGGTCCATTTCAGATTCATTCCCATCACCTTCAGTGCCTTGATGTGGAGGAGTAAAATTCGATGCAATATTACACTTTATTTCCTCCAATATCCTCGTCTTGACAGCTGGATACTTCCCCTCATTTAACCTATGTGCCACTCCGAGTTTGAAGTGAGGGTGCAGAGCTGTTGCCATAAGTAAATCACA
This sequence comes from Armadillidium nasatum, assembly GCA_009176605.1. NCBI lineage: Eukaryota > Metazoa > Arthropoda > Malacostraca > Isopoda > Armadillidiidae > Armadillidium > Armadillidium nasatum. The sequence goes on along the minus strand of SEYY01006029.1, from coordinate 3,464 downwards.
ATCATCAAAAATCCTGCTGAACCTCGGTTCAAATCCCTTTTCTTTCCCTTTGTTTGGCTTTGGCTGCTTTAGTAAGTAGTTGACTAAGCTTTTGGCATAGTTAAGTTTTTTCACCTCTCGTTGCAATTCCACGAGATTGTCCTTGAGGAGGAAGAGGTTAGGCAATAGAACCCCCGCGTACGCATTCTTCTCATCCTGCAACATATGCAGCCTAACAGCAATAGGCGTAATTATTTCGATGTACTCGGCAATTACCTCCTTGTCAGTTTTATTAAATATTGGAAGACAAGGCTTTTGTTCCATACAATGCTGTTGATTTGTGCCATGCTACCATCAGGTTCTTAAGCAAGTCTTTAGGGAGTTCCAGCGAGTAACTTTGTTCCCAACTCCTTCTTGATTCTCGCAGCAGTTGTAGTTTTCCTGTTTTGAGCATTCCACAATGCCTGTGCTTTGGCAAGTGTCTTATTAAATGGATCCTTGGCTTAAAATGAAACACTTACTTGTAAAGCAACTCAAGAGCTCTTTTCTGTTTGAATATATTAGACATAGACTGGAGAATGGTGGTCTGACGCTTTTTGCTAGATGTCTCATTGTCTGTTGAGCAGCTGCGACCCCGCTTTGACCCTCCTTCAATTGCAGCACAAAGTTCTTGTGCAAATAACGATGTTTCTAAAAAAGTTACAAAACTAAATTCACTAGTCATGTAAATAAAATATGTGAAATATTTAATTTAATATTTAAAAAAAAAGAAATTAAATTCAAATAAAAAGTATCTGGTGAAAGTTACTTCCAAACAAGTAGTGCGATTTCAAGCTATGTGTTGATTTAGAGTCAAAGCTCAAGGTTTTTTTACATTGGGAGCATTCAATCTTTCCCTTGCACAAGACTCTATTGCCCTCAGTATACTCCTTCTTGGTCTTGACAGACCCATAGTACTTGATAAGATGGGGCCATGGGTGCTCCTATGTCATCTTGGCTGCTTTTTTCATGGGAAGTACCAGCAGCATCACACTCAATTTCAGGAGTTGTACTTCGACGACTTTCACGGTTTGCAATTCTTTTTCCCGTTAAGTACTTATCCATATCTGTTTTATTCCAATTTAAACACAAAAATACTAAAAAGGTATAATCGCTAATCACAAGTAATCAGTAAACTTTGATATTGGCTATAATAATAATAATAATAATAATAATAATAATAATAATAATAATAATAATAATAATAATAATATAATAATATATAATAAATAATAATAATAATAACTAATAATATTATATATATATATATATATATATATATATATATATATATATATATATATATATATATATATATATATATATATATATATATATATATATATATATATAATATATAAAAATATATATATATTATATATTATATATTATATATATATATATATATATTATATATATATATATATATTATATATATTTTATATATATATATATATATATATATATATATATATATATATATATATATATATATATATATATATATATATATATATATATATATATATATATATATATATATATATATATATATATATATTATATATATATATATATATATATATATATATATTATATATATTATTATATATAATTATATTATATATAAACAATATCTTTTATTATCGAGGCAATTTGATATTTTTTAAATATCGATATTTTTTTTATATATCGGCATTCATAGTTTAAGTATTAACTTTTAATTAGCAGAAAGAGTAATAAAATTTGGCTGATTAAATAAGAAACTGAAATATAAGCCCAAAATTGTTTTTTTTTAAAAACGACGAAACGCAAATTGGTAAGCGCTAATTTCAAAAAACTTCCGCAAAAGCGCAAATTTGCGCTTTTGCGCTCTTAAAAAAGTTGTTAAGCGCAAAATGCAAAAGCGCACATTTTCGAATTTTCGCGCAAAGCGCAAATTGCGCTTTTGCGCTTTCATTTGCGCTTATGCCAACCTCTGCCATCCAGAACAACCTTGATCAGTTGCCACAACTCATTACCCGTATCCCTGACCATCTTTGTGATGAACCCAACATACCTGATTTTTTCTTAACCTCTTATTCTTCCCCTTATACTGTTAAACTCTTTCTTCCTCTGGATTCATCCGATCACCTTTTTATCTCCATTTCTTGTTCAGTTTCTTCAAGTCTTCAGGAAGAAAGACCCCTGACTTAAGCGAAGAGACGTTTCTGGCACTTCGGTGCTGCTAACTGGTCTGACTTTCTGTTGTATTTCTCTGATTTCCCATGGAATGATTACTGTTTCTGTGTGGAAAGTTACTCGGAGTGTGTAAAGCGCATAACCGAGTTGATTCTCTCTGGCATGGAGGCGTACATTCCATATTATTTCCCTTCTACTAAACCTAAAAAACCTTAGTTTAACTATATTTGTTCTCGTGTTATCCGACGCATGGATGCTGCCTCCAGGGATTACTGTCTTCTTCAAACTATTGAAACTCATACAACTTACATTTCCTCAAGGAATCGTGCAAAATATTCTTCATGACATCAAAAACTCATTTCTCCGTCGAAACTTTCTTACCAAACAATTGTTTAATATTTCTGGTTCCTCTTTCTCACACTCTTTCAGCCTTTTACAAAAAAATGCCAACTCTAACTTTGCTTCTTCCTTTATCCCTTCTCTAGTATCTTCTGAAACTGAACTCTTCACTCAAACACTTGCCTCTAATTGCACAATTTCGGAGCACTTCAACTCATTTATATATTTTGTAATTTCTTGTAAAGAATTTTTTTGCTCTCTCTGACCCTAACACTAAGAAGGTCGTGATGGTACTCCCCTGTGGTTTCTCAAAACTTGCGCTTCTAAGTTTACACCCTGCCTTGGTAAAATTATTTCATATCTGTCTCTCTACTTCGCCTTCCATTCTTGCTGGAAAGTGCGCTCATTCCTCTCAATCCTCTAACTATCGTCCTATTTCTTCCACCTCCGTTCTTTTTATCCTTAACAGAAGATTTGGAAACACCTCAATTCTTCTACGCTTATCTTTTATCGAGGGTATGGATTCCGTAAAACACATTCTAAAGCTTTGTGATCTCTCTTCTCTCTCTCTCTCTCTCTCTCTCTCTCTCTCTCTCTCTCTCTCTCTCTCTCTCTCTCTCTCTCTCTCTCTCTCTCTCTCTCTCTCTCTCTCTCTCTCTCTCTCTCTCTCTCTCTCTCTCTCTCTGGATTTCGGTCATTCTATTGCAGCTATTGTAGACGGCCATCGTTCTTGATTTAATCTATTAATAAAGATGTTCCTCATGGATCTGACCTATCCGCAACTTTTTTTTCTACTTTTCATTAATGACCTTCTCTCTATAATTTAATCACTTATCCACTCCTATGCCGTCGCTGCCTTCCATTACTCCTTTCAAGGGAGTGGCCTTGAAGCAACTTATCTTTGATCTAGTACTTTAAATTCTGGC
>SEYY01006028.1:5000-17545 GCA_009176605.1 Armadillidium nasatum | reverse complement strand
TGGTGTCCGAAGAGGAGGCTTATGAATATTACTATTTCTTGCCAAATTAATTTCTTCCATTCTCCTTGCTTTTCTTATTGACTGGTTAAGTTCATTCCTAATTTTGTTGCAATGTTCTAACTCTTCCTCCCTACTACATTTGAATATTTTAAAGCATCTACGTTTTTTACTGATTTTCTCTTTTATCTCTATTCCACCAACTAGGTTTTCTCTTTACCAACCTAATAGGCTTATCTTTAAAACCTACAGACTGAGTATTAGTGAATATTTGCCAGAAGTATTCCACATGATAAAACAATTTTGATCATTAAACTCCTTATCCCAGTCAATTTAATTAAGCATTGATTGAAAGTTGCTAAAATCACTATTTCTGAAATCTAATATCTTTTCCTTATTAACGTGCAATAAATATATTCTATTTAAATCTAATTATATACTGGTCACTGTCACTCACTAGCCCCTAAAGTCTCATTTACTTTATATTAAATCTAACAATGCTGCATGCCTTGTAGGTTCTTGGACCACCTGACTCAAAGAGTTGTATTGAATACAATTTATAAATGCCAAACTTCTATTAACAATACAACTCAAAGTATTTCACTTAATGTCTGGAATATTAAATTTCCCATTATGATTATCCCTTTTTACAGTATTTTGACATGCTACCTTGATTTCCTTCACAATTTCTTCATCTATTAATTGATTCTTATCAGGAGCTATATAAAATGCCCCTATCCTATATGATTTATCATGCTTTTCAGTCTCTGTATTACTGTCAGATGCAAATATTTTGTAAACTTGTATCATATCCCCTCTGAGAAATCTTTCAACTGAGAACATTCCCAGCTCCTTCAATCTCTCCTCACAGCTCTTATTCTACAAGCCAGAAATCATCCTTGTTGTTTGCCCTCTCTCCAGCTTATCTATTTCTTTTGCAAATGAGGAGCCCAAACTTGTGGGCAATACTCTAGTGCTGGCCTTACATAGATATTATATAGTCCTGCACCCAACCTAGGTAATATGTCTGATCCTATGCATTTCATTCTCTAAATCAAATTCCTATAGCTTGCTATCAGTTCCTCTGACCTTCTTTAACCTATATCATTTGTTCCAACATGTACAATCACACTTGCATTCAGTTTCGGATCTATAATCTCCCCATACCATAATTTCCCTATCTATTCTGTCAACAATATTACTCACTCGTGCACCTGGATTACAAACTCTCATTCGTTTCCTTTTATCCATATTACTAAAAGTCCTGTCTAAGTATAGAACCTGAGAGTCAGTCTCAGCCTTCCCTTTGGGAAACCGACATCACAACTGGCCATCTCAGGTCCGTCCCCATCAGAAAAACAGCCAAGCCTGCTACTGCAGATTACAGGCCTAGTGTCCCTCGAGATCCTAGTTTTGTTGTTCTTATTCTGTATAATCCTCAATCTATCTGCAGTCAAATCTACCTCTATAGCCCTCCCCCTCTCAAATTCCTGCCTAGGTGAGTCACTAGGTCTATTTACCCCCTTTACCTTACCATTAGCTTACCCTCTCTCTACTTCTTACCTACATGAGTCCCTAGTCTACACTAAATCCCTACTAACCTTTTTCCTAACATTTCCCTACCTTCTCAACTCAGAAACCCATTTACTCAGCCTACGTACCTACTTCCAGCTGCAAAGATTTAGATTTTTATCCTCACTTAACCTTTCAATCTTCTTCCTCGTCAAGACATGTTCAGCTTTCAGAATACAGACAGTACATGGAGGGTTATGTGGGAATACAACCTACATGTGTACCAGAAACAGAAGGCTCAGTCCCCTGGGACCAATCTATTAAGCACCTTATATGCACTTTGTACGGTGGTTCCTTCATCGGTGTGCAAATGATGCCACCTTCTCCATATTAAAATAAAAAATAAAAAATAAAAATATTTTTAGCATTGGAACTCTCAGCACTTAAATTTTGAAGAAAAATAAAATTTTTCTATAATAAAAGTAAAAAAGAGTTAGAGCTTTGATAAAAATTAAAAAATAAAAAAAATTAAAATAAAAAAAAAAAAAAAAAAAAAAAAAAAAAAAAAAAAAAAATTTGTGGTAGTTTTTTTTTTTTTTTTTTTTTTTTTTTTTTTTTTTTTTTTTTTTTTTTTTTTTTTTTTTTTTTTTTTTAGATTTTTTATTTTTTATTATTTATTTTTAATTAAGAAATATTGATTAATAAGAGTTTTGCGTCACGGTCTTACTCGTACAGCTTGCAAAAATTTAAATAAATATAATTAAATTTATAAAAAATATTTCTATTGAAATTTTAAAATTAATAAATTTTATATAACTCACCCGCCTTTTACAGTAAATATCTAAAGCCAAAATTCATATGTTAAAGAGTGTTGCAGGTTCCAATAATTTATAAAAAAAATATCGTTGGACGTTGTTTTATTTTACCCCCAGCCCCATAAAATGCTTGAATTTATATTAATTTTAATTCATTTTTTTTTTAAGTTTGTTTATATTTGAATATATATTATTATTATTATTATTATTATTATATTATTATTTTATTTTATTATATTATTATATACTACTATTATTATTATATTATTACCATTATTATTATTATTATTATTATTATTATTATTATTATTATTATTATTATTATATTATTATTATATTATTATATTATTATATTATATTATACTATTATTACTATTACTATTATTATTATTATTATTATTATATTATTATATTATTATTATTATTATATTATTACTATTATTACTATTACTATTATTATTATTATTATTATTATTATTATTATTATTATTATTATTATTATTATTATTATTATTATTATTATTATTATTATTATTATTATTATTATTAAATACAATATATTGATAAGCAGTCTACTCGTATGTGTTTAAGATTTGTGGGTGTTGGTTTGCGTCTGTAAATGCTATTATTACTTGTCCGAAGGATTTGCTCTGTCGCAGAAGAAGACATAGGCGTAGAAGTAGACCTTCTACTAACTTGATATATAATGTCTGTGACTTACTTTCTAACTTCGATTGTTATTCTAATATTTTACGTATGTCTGAGACACAGATATCCAGGGATACTTTTTCAAAATGTCTTGTTATCTACTGCAACATTTTACAGTTTTAGTCTGAAGGGTAAAGTCCGAGTCCATATTAACATAAAATCTATTAATACAATTTTGAATAAATTGAACATTAATTATTAAATAAAATGGGGTGAAAGGGTTGGGGGTAAAGAGGGAAATAAAAGTACCAAACCTCAAAAAAAAAAAAAAAAAAAAAAAAAAAAAAAAAAAAAAAAAAAAAAAAAAAACCTCAGTAAACCTCAAACAATTGGAATAAATGATTTCGTTCCTAATTACTATTAATTAAACCTCATATTTACTACTACCACTACTATAATAATAATAATAATAATAAAATATAGAAAAACTAGAAAAGCTTTCAAAATATTGAGTCTTTCGGTATATTTTTTCTCGTTTTAATGAGTATTTTTTTTTTAAATTGAAGAGGAAATTTTGGTGTTCCGTAAACGCTAGCAGTTTTCAATTCCTTTTTTTAAATGAAATTTATGCTTACGCAAACACACACACACAACACACACACACAAATATATATATATCAGTGGCGGCTCGTGGTCAAAATTCTTGAGTAGGCAAATCATATATATATATATATATATATATATATATATATATATATATATATATATATATATATATATATATATATATATATATATATATATATATATATATATATATATATATATATATATATATATATGAAAATTCATATATTTTTGTACTTACATTTATTTATAAAGAAGATCTATTTTCCTATCTTTCCTTAGAGCATATCTCTTTATTATTTTTTCATGCCATGAAGAGTCACTTGATAGCTCCGTTAAAAGCTCTTTTTCTATGGAAAGTAAAGACAAGAATGAGAGACGTTCCTGTCCTATAGTGTTCCTTGAGCAGCTTTTAATGCGATTTAAGCATGAAAAACTCCTTTCTACTGACGCTGTAGTTGCTGGAATGGTACCAATTAGACTAAAAAGTCTAAAAGTTTGTTGCAGTGTTATACACAAGTCATTCTCCACAATATTTTTCAAAATAGATTCTACATCTTTATCGTGAAAAAGTTTGCGGTTTTCTTCAGCATAGACTATATTTAACTCGTTTCGAAGAACATTATCATTAAAATAGTTTCCGTAAGTGTCCATCAGCGACTTCAGAGAATCGCTGGGAAATATTTTTTGAAATTTTGCAAACTGACAGGAATCTGCAAGTGCGAGAAATTTTAAAGCTGACATGTTGGAGAATCGAGTATTTATTTGAGTAGTAATATTATCTAAGACAGAATAATAATTCATTTTATAATGGCAAGACACAGAAGATTCATTATTTATTTTATTTCTTAAAGTACGTGGACCCTTTCCAGTTTCAATCTCAGCTTTTTTCATATAACTTAGGAAATTAGCATCATTTCGCATGTCATGTAGAGCTCTTTCACAAATAGATATATTTGAAATGCACATCTGAATATCTATTGTTTTTTTCTGGAGGACATTATACAGAATTTCAGTTTTCAGAAATATGTCATTGAAGATTAGTAAATAGAAAACAAAGTCAAATTCACACAATTTATTCTTGTAAGCCTCTGCTTGCCGGATTGTTTTGCTATTTGTACTTTCAGTTTTCATAAGTTCTTCGAACACTTCAATCAGCCCTTTTCTTTCTTTGAAAATAGAATTTACGATTTTAGAATTCGAATTCCACCTCACTTCACTGTGCGTTGGTATTCTTTTATTCACTATTCGATCTAAAACAGCAGTTCGTTTGGCTGACTTATGAAAAAACGAAGGTATTCCTTGTAAATTTGCAAATAAAATATTAATGGCTGATACATAGCGACAGCTATGCTGTAGGACAAAGTTCAATCAATGTGCCAAACAATGAGTAAAAAGTGCTTGAGGAGCTAGACTACGAATTTTTGCCTGAAGCCCATTTAGCTCAGAAGACATTACACTAGCGCCATCATATGTTTGTGCAACGAGTTTATTTTTAAAATCAAATGGTTCTAATATTTCTACAAGTTTTTGGCATATTCCTGTTGCGCTTCGGTTTTCACCTACATCGTAAAAGCCTAAAAAATGCTCTTTTATTTTACCCAAAGAATCAACACAACGACAAATTACGGAACACTGAGTTAATTCAGATTTATCTGTCGTTTCATCGACTTGGATAGAAAAAAAAGGGTGAGTCACGTATTATGTTGCAAATGGTTTCCTTTATTTCCATAGCTATGCACTCGATAATGTCGTTCTGAATAGTTTTTGACAGACCAGTAAATCCACGCATCTTTTCCCAATGGTTTTTTAATTCTTCATTATTATTCATCATCACAAAGAAAAACTCTTTAAAATTCCCTTGGTTGTACGAATCTTTAGATTCATCATGTCCACGGAAAGATAACTCTTGTTTAGCCAGTAGACAAGTAAGATCAATTAGTACTTTGAATATCTGTCTATTTTTAGCAACTATTTCATTAAATGCCTTTCTTGATCTTTTTGCTTGCTCGTTTATTTGTTCCAAAACGGTCAAGGACTCTTTACTTAATGTCTTAAAAGTAACTTCATTTTGAATGTGGTCTTTCGAACTAGAGTGCCTATCCAAGGCAATAGACAGATTTTTCCAGTCGTTATACCCTTCATTACACCATACATTTCTCTTTCTTCCTATAAGAGTACATGGCCAACAAAATAAACGATTTTTTTGTAAACTACCACAAAGCCACAAAAATTTATCATACCATGTCGATTTAAATGCTCTAGTACCTTTTTTACAAACATGTATATGGGTAAGTTTTGGTGTTGTTCTCCCTTCTTTTAAAATTAATCTTTTTTCCTCCTCAGATCTTGAAGCAAAAGGATTCTCTAATAAAGAAGCTATTATGTCATTACTGAAGTTCATTTTCACCAGTAAAATATTAATATTAATTTTCTACAGAAAAATGCACATATATATATATATATATATATATATATATATATATATATATATATATATATATATATATATATATATATATATATATATATATATATATATATATATATATATATATATATATATATATATATATATATATATATATATATATATATATATATATTTTGTACTTGCACTTATTTTTCTTTCTTTCCCCTGAGCAAAATCTTTAATTTCTCATGCAATGTTGAGTCACTTCTTTTTAAAAACTAACAGCTCATTTTTTATTAAAAACACACAAATCAGTAATAAATTAATATTTAATAAATGATATTTAAACAAACTTTAGCACAAAAAAACAAAATTAAAGAACGTAGACTCAATATTAGGCTTTGATACGAAGAACAAAAAGGCGCGTATGGAGACGCCTGCCTCACTGACTCATACTGACTCAGATCTAGTCTTATCGATACACATAGTATATTTTTTATATTGTGTTACAAGTCAGTTTTCAGTATTCTATATAAATTATGAATTAAATAAATTGGGGCAAGAGATGATCAAGTTAATTAAAATACATTATTATTATTATTATTATTATAATATTATTATTATTTCTGACAATGTAATTTAAATTTTATTTAAAAAAAAAGGACTGCTTTAGAGACCACAATAGAATGAGTAGTATATATTTATACTGTGAAGAGTCGGCGTAGGGAGATGATGCCTACAGTTGCCGAGAAGGAATATATTTTTTTGACCGAGAAAATTACTGTCTTCACTCAGCGCTAGTATGAAAAAAGGGAATTAGGTTCAAATTTACGTCGGCGGCTTTTAGTATGCCTTTAAAATCAATCATATATATATATATATATATATATATATATATATATATATATATATATATATATATATATATATATATATATATATATATATATATATATATATATATATATATATATATATATGCTAACTTTGTAATATTTTTGGGTTCAAAAAAGCAAGTAGGCGTTGCCTACTCTGCCTACCCTGAAAAGCCGCCACTGATATATATATATATATATATATATATATATATATATATATATATATATATATATATATATATATATATATATATATATATATATATATATATATATATATATATATATTATATATATATTATTATTATTATTATTAATAATAATAATAATATTTATATTTCTTTTATAAGTTAGTTCAAATATTAACAAAAGTTCAACAGTGGATTATAACAATTTTCTTGTTTTATTTTATTATTATTATTATTGTTTTTATAAATGTTATATAAATGCTGTCCTATTTTATTATTATTATTACATTATTACTATATATTAGTAGTATTATTATTACTATTTTTTATTACATATCATTCTAGCGACGCTACACATTAACAGTAATGCTGTAAGTATTTTCTAGAATTACTACTGAAATGGTTTATATTATAATTAAAATTACAATTATAATTATTTTTTTTCATTATTACTATTGTTATTATTATTATTATTATTATTATTATTATTATTATTATTATTATTATTATTATTATTATTATTACTAGCTTCATTGTTCTTGTTGTCGTTAACTCACTATTGTTACCATTATAAACTACTATTATAACTACTATTGTCATAAATTTATTACGAGTACTATTGTACTTAACTTTATTACTAATATTATTATTATTATTATTGCTATTACTATATTTATTATTTTCTCATTATACTATGCATCATATTCGTACAAAAATTGATATTTAATTATATTGATGTAATATTATTCAACTAAACTTTGGGGTTCAAAGGAAACCAATGTGCTTCCCCTTAGTAACCCCTTTTCAGAGTAATGTACAACTATTTATAAATATTGTATCTTGTAGAGTAGGACCTACTAAAACAATGTATATATAACCTGTAATTATATATCTGAATAAAAATTTTGGAATTTGGAATTTGGAATTATTATTATTATTATTATTAGGTCAGACTTCGGTTTAAACCAGGTACATATCTCAAAAACTACTGAACCTAGAAAAAAAAAGAATTATATTTTTGAAATCCTTGTAAAAATTCAGGTAGGAAAAGTATAAAATGTTTGAAAATAAATAAAAAATAAAAAAAAATGAAAATGGTTTTGTACGACAATTGATGACGTAACAAACTTAAATTTGGTGTTATACCCAGCATATGTCTATGGGGGGCTCTGCCCCCCGTATCCCCCAACCCGTGAGTGATGATGATACTGTAGACTACTTTTCCTGTAGACGATTTGGGGCATTTTCCATTTTTTCCAATTTCGTGAAAATTGAAAAAAAAAGTACCTTGCCAGGCGTAAGATTCTCTCGACAGATGAAAATAAGTAAACTTTACTTATGTAAATTTTATTATTATAAGAATTTTTTTTTATTTCCCAATTTTTCCTACCTGAAATTCGACAAGGATTCTAAAAATATAATTCTTTTTTTTCTAGGTTCAGTAGTTTCTGAGATATGTACCTGGTTTAAACCGAAGTCTGGCCTTATTATTATTTATTAAAATTATTTTTCTTCTTCTTATTATTATTATTAATGTTATTATTATTTAAATCTTTCTCGAAGAAAACACAAAAGATAAAAAAAAAAAAGAAAAAAAAAAAAAAAAAAAGAGAGAATTGACCGCCGTATCGAAAGTGTTCGTTCGCATGTTGGTTTTCTTTTGACATTTTTGAGCTACACATGTTTGCCAGGAGGAATACACAGTACAAATGTTCTCAAAGTGCGCGGAGGAATACACAGTACACATGTTCGCAATTTGCGCAGAGGAATACACAGTACACATGTTCGCAATTTGCGCGGAGGAATACACAGTACACATGTTCTCAATGTGCGCGGAGGAATACACAGTACACATGTTCGCAATTTGCGTGGAGGAATACCACGGTAAATATCCTTATACAATGGGAATACACAGTACACATGTTCGGAATATGCGCGGAGGATATGTGCATTTATTTTATTTATTTACATATATCTTCTATTTTTAAAGTCATATATTGAATTACTTCCCTCAAATCTATATAGATAAATTCTGAGTTCAAGGCAGAACTTTTAGTATAATGTTGCATATTGAAATTATCATTTGTAAAAACAAAAGCTCCTTAATCTTAAAACATACTTGATATTGCCAATGAACTTTATTTTAAAAATTCACAATAGTTATATTACTTACCAGAAGGATAATAAAATTTGCAGCATAAAATAAATACCATGAAGCATTATTTTATACATGGAAGATTTTCCGCTATGGTAACCAAAAAAAAAAAAAAAAAAAGAATTTCGCGAAAGATAATCGTGGAATCGAACCTTCAACTCAGTAGCAGTTGCATCCATATACAATAACAAAATTATTTGAGATTTTATTGTTGAATTTTGCTTTTAAAAAATTGGTGATTAAGTTTATATTTCTTGTAATTATAGACAACCATATATATATATATATATATATATATATATATATATATATATATATATATATATATATATATATATATATATATATATATATATATATATATATATATATATATATATATATATATATATATATATATATATATATATATATATATATATATATATATATATATATATATATATATATATATATATATATATATATATATATATATATATATATATATATATATATATATATATATATATATATATATATATATATATATATATATATATATATATATATATATATATATATATATATATATATTATATATATATATATATATATTGTGGCGATTTACTTTTTATAGAAATCGTGAAGACTTAATTAAACAGTATTGTGACTGTTTGTCCTATTTTTAAAGCAACGTAAACCAAACTAAGATATAGCCTAAAGAAAAGGGTAATTAAATTCAATAAAAAATCTAATGTTACTCACCGAAAGTTAATGGAGCTTCACAAGCCAAACTTAAATTATAACTTTCTTGAAATTTCCTAAAATTAGATCTTCTAGGAAGTAGCGCCTTATGAACGTTAAAGGCTATATTTAAAATAAGAGCGTATTTAATAAACAAGGGACCTTTCAAACTGAACAATTGCCATTCAAATACCAGGGCAACGAACCTTAACTCAAGCCACAAATTAGAACCTTTTAAAAACGTTTGTCTTATAGCATAGTCAAATTTTAAACGCAATAACATGCCTTACATGTCTACTCTTTATGAAATAATTAAATCAAGCTAAGAAAATTTATAATAGAGCAGACTGTCTAAACGTCAAGTTCCAAGTTGTTGCAAGACATCAAAATTAGTATGTCCCAATATTAAAAAAAAAAAACAATCAATGTGTAAAGAAAGGTTGTTAATTAGTTAAAACATTACGTTCTGGAAGATTGTCATCAATGTGGGTGATATAATTTTTATAACGCACTTACATTTTAATTTTATTACCAACGCGGTCAGAGTTAAAGGAGCCAGTGCCCTACCATGCTAAAAATTAGCAACATTTTTAGTGTTGTCGTTCAAAATGGGTATCTAGCTTTAGGGCGTATTTTGATACTTTTTAAATCAAATTGACTGCCGTTTGTGCCCAGGGTATCATTTTTTCCTTTACCCGTGTGCCATTAGTGAAAAATATTAAAAACCTGTTCTGAAGCATGTATTTTCATCATATATAGTGTTCCTAAGTTGAGTTCGACCACTAAAATGTATTTTTACCCCGTTTACCCTTTGACAGCCGGCAGGTCACGCGGCACATGGGGAAGGCACGAATATATATATATATATATATATATATATATATATATATATATATATATATATATATATATATATATATATATATATATATATATATATATATATATAAAAAAATTAAAAACATTCTATTTTACTTTATTTTCCATTCGTCAAAAAAAAAAAAAAAAAAAAAAAAAAAAAAAAAAAAAAAAAAAAAAGGAAATTTATGAGAAAAATCAGTATCCTGACCTTTAGATCTTCATTTTATACAAATGTATGTAAATATTTAGAGTATCTAGGTGAAATTCAAGCTATTACACTATTCTCATGAGTTATAAACAAAAAATATTGTGAATCTTTGTTGCTACGCCCCCCCCCCCAAAAAAAAAAGCAAAATTTCTATTACCAATGTGAAAAGCAACCCTTCCTGAGGTGCCGTGCTTATATTCAAAGAACTCCGATCTACGAGCCAGTTTATCATATGACCTTGATATGATTGTGTACTGTGACCTGCGGGGGCCCGAATTGGCACATGAGACGAAAAGGGGTGACCCACCGGCAGGTCACGTGGCACTCGATGTGCTTATCACTTTGACTGCCACGGCAAATTTGGTAAAATTTCTCCGGAAGCCAAAAATTTTTATTGCATTTATTAAATCTACTATTCTGTAGATTTAATAAGGTCAATGTTTTTTTGCCATATTCTGAATAGTTTCTGAGATATAGGCACTTTAATTTTTTTTTTAATTTTCCGTATCTCCCGTGTCACCCATATATGGGTGAGAAAATGGGTTTTTCACTAACATGGTAGGCCACGTCACCCGCATTGGGTGACATATATTTGATGCTTTTTTGATATGTCACCCATAGTGGGTGACATTGTCATTGTTTTTTTTTTTATTTGGTGGGCCATGTCACCCATACTGGGTGATATTATCATTGTTTTTTTTATCTGGTGGGCCATGTCACCCATACTGGGTGACATTGTCATTGTTTTTTTAGTTGGTGGGCCATGTCACCCATACTGGGTGACATTGTCATTGTTTAGGTTATCAAAATAATAAGATTATTGCTGATTATTGTTTTTTTTATTGTATTGATATTCCCAAGAACATAACACCATTTGAAGTGTTCCAACTATATTTAGATGAGGAAATTCTGGACCTTATAGTTGAGCAAACTAACATCTATGCAGAACAAGTCACAACAAAAATGAATGAGACACCAAAAGGGAAAGGGAGGCATATAAAACGGACTCCAACATCCAAAGATGAAATAAAAAAATTTCTTGGACTAATTTTATGGATGGGATTGCTAAAAGCTCCAATAATTGAAGACAACTGGAAAAATGATCCATTATATAAAGAACACCATAACCTCTGTTACAATGAGCTGCAACAGATTTCAGCTGCTTCTAAGCTGTATTCATTTTGCTGACAATAGTCAAATCGATAAAAGTGACCATTTAGGCAAAATAAGAACTCTGCTAGAATTGTTAACAATCAAGTTTCAGGCGGTTTTTACACCTGGTGAAGAAATAGTCGTAGATGAAACTTTAATTCCATGGAGAGGGTGGTTGCTTTTCAAACAATATATACCTAATAAAGCCCATAAATATGGAATTAAGTTATTTAAATTATGTTCAAAGGAAGGGTATACATACAATCTTGCAGTTTATTCTGGAAAGTCACAAGGTAGGTTTAGATAAACAGGTTTGCACAAACCTAATGGATAATCTTCTAAATGAAGGGAGAACATTATTTGTA
>SEYY01006026.1:12500-16901 GCA_009176605.1 Armadillidium nasatum | reverse complement strand
TGTCGAGTAGAAAGATGGAGGAATGAGTTTTGGAGGCATTGAAACAACCATGTTCTCTGCCCCAAATGAAATAAGAGAAAGATCAGAGTCAGTTGCTCCAAGGCAATCCTCCTTGCGTCTAATAACTGCTGTTGGGAGGGACGCATTTCAAATTGAAAGGAATAATGAAGGGTGGGGTCATCGGCATAGGAGTGTATAGGAGACGAAGTAATAGAGAGAAGATCATTGATGAAAATTAGAAAAAGAGTTGGAGAAAGGACAGACCTGAGGAACACAACTATTTATAGATTTATAGGAAGAACGGTGGCCGTCTACAACAGCTGCTATAGAACGACCAGAAAGGAAAAAGATAGGAGGTCACAGAGAGAAGGATAGATTCCGAAAGAGGGAAGTTTGGAAATCAAAGCTTTGTGCCAGACTCTATCGAAAGCTTTCGAAATGTCTAGCGCCACAGCGAAAGATTCACCGAAACCCCGAAGAGCGGAGGACCAAGAGTCATAAAGTAAGGAAAGAAGATCACCAGTAGAACGTCCTTTACGAAAGCCATACTGGCGATCAGAGATAAGATTGGAAGAATTGAGATGTTTCCAAATCTTCCTGTTAAGGATAGATTCGAAAACTTTAGAGAGAACGGAGGTTAAAGAAATGGGACGATAGTTAGAGGGCTGAGAGGGGTCCCCCTTCTTCGGCACAGGTTCAATGAGCGCACGTTTCCAGCAGGAAGGGAAGATCGAAGTAGAAAGGCAAAGACGAAATAGTTTACCAAGGCAGGGTGCAAGCTCGGAAGCACAAGTTTTGAGAACCGCAGGAGGAATACCATCAGGACCATACGCCTTCTTAGTGTTAAGCTCAGAGAGAGCAGAAATGATATCTTTAGAAGAAATTACAATGTTAGGCATAAATGAGTTGGAGGAGGTTGTAGGAGGAGGAATAGCTCCGGAATCGTCCAAGGTAGAGTTAGAGGCAAAAGTTTGAGCGAAGAGTTCAGCTTTAGTAGAAGAAAATGGCAGTTTGTGCCATCAGAAGAGACTAGGAGGGAAAGAGGAAGAAAGTTAGAGTTGACATTTTTTGCGAAATGCCAGAAAGGGCGAGATGAAGAAGAACCAGAAAGATTATTGCATTTGCGGCGGAGAAAAGAGTTTTTCGTGTCTCGAAGAATAGATTTTGCACGATTCCGGGATGAAATATAAATTGAATGAGTTTCAGGAGTTTGAAGACGACGGTAATCTCTGAAGACAGCATCCCTGCGGCGGATAGCGCGAGAACAAGCAGAGTTAAACCAAGGTTTGTTAGGTTTAGTAGAAGGGAAAGAATATGGAATGTACCTTCATGCCAGAGAGAATCACCTCGGTTATACGCTCTGCACACTCCGAGGGACCCCTCCCACGAAAGCAATAATCATTCCATGGGAAATCAGAGAAGTACAACCGCAAGTCTGACCAGTTAGCAGCACCGAAGTGCCACAGACATCTCCTCGCCGAAGGCGGGGGCCGTTCTTTCGGAAGACTTGAAGAGACAGAACAAGATACGGAGATAAGAAGGTGATCGGATGAACCCAGAGGAGGAAAGAGTTTAACAGTATAAGGAGAAGGATTAGAATTAAGAAAAGATCAAGTATGTTGGGTTCATCACCAAGACGGTCAGGGATACGGGTAGGGAGTTGCACCAACTGCTCAAGGTTGTTCTGGATAGAAAAGTTGAAGGCGAGTTCACCTGCTGGATCATGAGAACTAGATGAAAGCCATGGCGGTGGTGAACATTGAAATCACCTAAAATGATGATTTCAGAGAAAGGAGAAGAGGATAGAATGTGCTCTATTTTGGAGTTTAAATAGTCGAAGAATTTTTTATAGTCAGTAGAATTAGGAGATAAATAGACAGCAAATAAATTTAGTAGTAGAATTGCAAGAGAGCTTAAGCCATAAGGTAGAAAATTCATGAGACTCCAAATCAGACACGAGAGCAAATAACATCGTTGCGCACATATGCGCAACAACCGCCTTTGGCTGAAAATTGAGGATAGAGACAGTAGGAGGTAACAGAATAAGGTTGCTGTCAGCACACTAAAGACTGAGTTTCGGTTAGAAACAAGAGATGAGGTTTAGAAAAGAAATGGTGTTCGACAAAGGGAAAATTAGAAAAAAGACCGCGAATGTTGCAGAAATTAATGAAAAAAGAAGACCGTGCATCGGGGCAAGCCGGACGCCGGGTCATGGCGGCACCATCCCCATCATCGGAGGCCGCAAACCCAAGTGATGATGGGGTGAGGGGTGGAGGTTGAGGGCATTCTTGGATGCCGCCCCTTATATATATATATATATATATATATATATATATATATATATATATATATATATATATATATATATATATATATATATATATATATATATATACTCAACAGTAATTAATTAAGCTAGGAGAGTTACCCTGAAGTGGTCATCCTCTGGTTTTTCCTGGCAGAGGAGAGAGAAAAATGGGGATTTTCAAGTCACCAAAACTCTGATCCTCCATCTTTCTACTCGATACAACTTAATGTATTCTGGCATCGCCATTTAACCTTTCGTCTGTCCTTAAATATTCTTGCTATTTCTTTTTCTCGTAATCTTTCTTTAAAGGATTACAATATTTCTCTATTAAAACAAGCTTCTATGATGTTTAATGTTCTGGGCTCCTTCGAAACTTTTTACTTTTCACAGGTGTCTTGTTTTCACTCTATGGAGTACGTTTCACACATCTAGGTGGTCCACTCATGATGCTTTTAAAAAGAAGGAGCCTAAGTATTTTTGTCTTATCAGTTATTTCACACCAATTCTCTCCAATTTCTTTGCACACGTCAAATTTCTGTTACTTTCCATACTATCGCTCATTACAACCAGCACTGCTCTTTTGAACTCTCCTGTCGAATACCTCCTTCAATGAAACAGGCTAGTGAGACACGTCTTTCCAGTGAGAAAGGTGGAATAAAGATAGTAACTTTAACTCTTCTGTCAGGATACCTTGAAAATATGAACAATTTCATAATTATATATTATATATATATATATATATATATATATATATATATATATATATATATATATATATATATATATATATATATATATATATATATATATATATATATATATATATATATATATATATATATATATATATATATATATATATATATATATAATATATATATATATATATATATATATATATATATATATATATATTATATATATATATATATATATATATATATATATATATATATATATATATATATATATATATATATATCTGACGAATTGATGATTATAGCAGGATACTTCAACTTCGGTGCGGTGCGCACCAGAGGCCGCACCACGCACCGCACCGCACCGCACCGTTAATTTTTCTTTGCGCACCGCACCGCACCGCACTTTTATTTTTTCTTTCGCACCGCACCGCACCGCACCGGGTTGCTGAAAATGTGTTGCGCACCGCACCGCACCGCACCAAAATGACCGCACCAACGCACCGCACCGCACCGGTGCGGTGCGTCGGCCAACCCTAATATATATATAATTCTGAAAATGTGAATACTTATAAATTCCTGTTAAAATTTTTCCAGTAAAAAAAAAGAAATCATGTAAGGTCATTGGAACTTTAATGTGGAATTTTTTTCGATTTCAGTTATTATTTGAACCAATAAATTAATACAACAAAATCATGAAATTGTTGGAACGAGATATGACAACATCGATAAGATAATTCATTTATACAAACTTAGTATTTGTATTTTAGATTATTTCATAGTTTAACTTCTTTATTAATTTTTTTTATTTTATCTTTGTTATTTTTTATTGTTATTTATAATTATTATTATTTCTTTATTTTTATTCTCATATTCATGTAGTTGGATAAATAAAGCATTACATCAGTTTTTGAACCAATAATTTATTTATAATAGTTATTCTTTTAAAATAGTTTTCTTTCAACTACTTCCAAAATTTTATGGATAACTAGAAAATATAAGTAGATATATTAATAAATAATTAAATTTAAGTAAATATAAAAATTATATATTGTAAAATATAACATAAATAATATATTAAACAAAAAAATGAAAAATAATAATAATAATAATAAATTATTTAATTCAATAAATAACTTGATTAACTGCATTTTTTCCGATAACAATCAACCCTACAGCTAAAATATTAAAAATAAATAAATAAATAAAAATTTAATATAACAAGCATCGGAAAAAATAAAAATAAAAATAATAGTCATTTCCCTAATTCTAACAACTTTTACTCCCAATTCACTACAAATGTTTCAGAATTTGACAAATAATTTAACTAATAAGGAAAAGAGAAAATTATACTAAGTAGTTAGAGGGAAATAATTAGGAGATTACGCCATTTTT
>SEYY01006026.1:5000-7500 GCA_009176605.1 Armadillidium nasatum | reverse complement strand
TAATAATAGTATTAGTAGTACTAATAGTAGTAATAGTCGTAGTACAAGTAATAGTAAAAGTATTAGTAGTAGTAGTCGTAGTAAAAGTAATAGTAACAGTATTAGTAGTAATAATAGTAATAGTCGTAGTAACAGTAATAGTAGTAGTAAATAGGCATAAAAAATGAATTATATAAAAGAAAAATGTTGAAATAATACTTGGCACCAATTTTTTTCCCCTTTTCATAAGTTTTTTTTTTTATTTATTTATTTATTTTTTTTTTTTTTATTTATTTTTATTTTTTTTTTTTTTATTTTATTTTTTTTACATCTGTTAAAATGCAAAAATATGAATCTTTCTGGAATTCTATTTCCGACGAAATATTGGTAACAGAAATATTTAAAAGCCAGATATTGACGAGGAATATTCATAATTTTTTTTTTCATATATATATATATATATATATATATATATATATATATATATATATAATATATATATATATATATATATATATATATATATATATATATATATATATATATATATATATATATATATATATATATTATATATATATATATATATTTTTTTTTTTTTTTTTTTTTATTTCACCTATAGTGGAACAAAGGCAAGAGGCCTATTAAAATTTCCACCAGAATTAGGGGAAGAAAACCATGAATCTGGTCAAGTTAAAGGCAAACATGTCCCGATACACGGCGTTTGAAAGTGTGTAAATCATAGAAAATTGGGAAAATAGACAAAGGGAGTATTTTCCAGACTTTACAATTAGCTATTGTTGAGAATTTGTAGAGATCTTTCAAATTGAAAGGAGTAATGAAGAGTGGAGTTATCGGCATAACAGTGGATAGGAGAAAAAGTAACAAAGAGAAGGCCATTAATGAAAAGTGGGAAAAGTGTTGGGGATAGGATAAATCGTTGAGGAACACCACTATTAATAAATTTAAAGAAAGAACGGTGACCGTCTACAACAGCTGCTACAGAAGGACCAGAAATTAAATCAGAGAGAAGGTCACAGAGAGAAGGATAGATTCCGAAAGAGGGAGGTTTGGAAATCAAAGCTTTAGTGCTCTCTATCGAAAGCTTTCGATATGTCCAGCGTGACAAAAAAAAAAAAAAAAGATTCACTGAAATGCCAAAGAGCGGAGAACTAAGAGTAAGAGAGAAGGGAAAGAAGATCACCAGTAGAGCGTTTTTACGAAAGTCATACTGGCAATCAGAGATAAGATTAGAAGAAATAAGATGTTTCTAAATCTTCCTGTTAAGGATAGATTCGAAAACTTAAAAAAGAACGGAGGTTAAAGAAATAGGACGGTAGTTAGAGGGTTCAGAGGGGTCCCACCTTTTCGGCCCAGGTTGAATGAGAGCACATTTCCAGCAAGAAGAGAAGGTTGAAGTAGAAAGGCAAAGATGAAATAGTTTACCAAAGTAGGATGCAAGCTCGGAAGCCCAAGTTTTTAGAACCACAGGATCGTACACCTTCTTAGGGTTAAGCTCAGAGAGAGCAAAATGACATATTTATAAGAAATTACAATATTGAAAACAAATGAGTTGGAGGGGGTTCAAAGAGTAGGAACAGCTTGAATTAGAATTAGAGGTTAAATTAGAGGGAATTTGGCCTAAGAGTTCAGCTTTAGAGGAAGGCAAAACGGCAGTTGTACCTTTAGAAGATACTAAAGGAGGGAAAGAGGAAGAAGCAAAGTTAGATTTGACATCTTTTGCAAAATGCCAGAAAGAACGTGAAGAATAGGAACCAGAAAGATTATTTCATTTTCAACGGAGAAATGAGTTTTTGGTGGTGGGGAGAATAGATTTTGTAGGATTCTGGAGTAAAATATAAGTTGCATGAGTTTCTGGAGTTTGAAGACGACGGTAATCCGTGAAGGCACCATCCCTGCGGCGGATATCACGAGAACAAGCAGAGTTAAATCAAGGTTTGTTAGGTTTAGTAGAAGGCAAAGAATATGGAATATACGCCTTCATGCCAGAGAAAATCACATCGGCTATGCTACCCTGCACACTCCGAGGGAGCCCCTCCCACGAAAACAGTAATCATTCCATGTTAAATCAGAAAAGTACAACAGCGATCAGACCAGTTAGTGGTACCGAAATGCCAGGAACGTCACCTCGTGGAAAGTGTGGACAGTTATAGCTGAAGACTTGAAAGGACAGAACAAGACACAAAGATATGAAGGTGATCGGATGAGCCAAGAGGAGGAAAGATTTTAGCAGTGTAAGGAGAAGGATAAGAAGTTAGGAAAAGATCAAGTATGTTGGGTCCATCACCAAGTCTGTTAGGGATAGAGCCATAGTGTTTGCTGTCACAACATTCAAACACCTGATCATGAGAACTAAATATATGACAAGAGATGAGGTCTAGAAGAAGAAATGTGGTGATCGACAAAATGGAAATTAGATAAGAGACCGCGAATGTTGGAGAAATTGATGAAAAAGACCATTCACTAGGGCAAGCCGGCATCAAGGTTTTGGTGACACCAA
>SEYY01006025.1:0-49563 GCA_009176605.1 Armadillidium nasatum | reverse complement strand
TTCGATATAGTCTCATCTTTCCCTGTCCAACTCTCTGACCCCAGACTTAACCACTATGCTCAATATTACATGTACTCTACTGGTAAAATCTGGAACATACTCCCTACAACTATTTTGTCAACTTTCTATATGACTCATAAGCCTTCTAACTCCGTGTATCGGGACATGTAGGCCTTTAATTTTACCAGATTTCTGATTTTCCCAATGAATAGTGGAAATGTTTGTTCACCTCTGGCCTTTGACCATCAGAGGTGATATATATATATATATATATATATATATATATATATATATATATATATATATATATATATATATATATATATATATATATATATATATATATATATATATATATATATATATATATATATATATATATATATATATATATATATATATATATATATATATATATATATATATATATATATATATATATATATATATATATATATATATATATATATATATATATATATACAGTGAACCTTATCCGGAGGGCGTTGTATGCGCCAATACTTCCTGCAATTCGAGTGTTGATCCATACCTGTAAAAATGGACCAAGCTCAAGAAATGCTACAATGGGAAACTGATATTTTTGAAGTTGGATTTTCACAAAATTTCTCTTCAAGGCGAAGAAAAATAGTTCTTACAATCGATTTAAATAAAGAATACTATATAGAGGTAAAGATGTTCCCTTTTTCTGTATATATATATATATATATATATATATATATATATATATATATATATATATATATATATATATATATATATATATATATATATATATATATATATATATATATATATATATATATATCCTCTGGTGGGCAAAGGCCAGAGGCCTGCAAATTTCTACCAGAGTTGAGAAAATATCGAAAATCTTGTCGTTAATGACCGACATGAGCCGATGCACGACGTTTAAAAGTGTGCAAGGTAAAGGAAGTTGGAAAAACAGCAAAAAGGAAGTGTGTTCCAGAATTTACCAGTAGATTACATGTAAGATTGAGCATAACGGTTAAGTCAGGTGTCAGGGAGTTGGACAGAGAAAGAATGACACAGAGATGAAAATCATATCTCCTTCTCAATGGAGGAGGCATGCGTCGTTAGAGTTCATGAAAGCAATGTCCGTTTGAATAGCGTTAGTATAGAGAGAGTGATGCTGCAATTCGATGGGACGAAAGACATTGGAGAGAGTAAGATCAAAAGAATTTATAAAACGAAAAACCATAGACTCCACCTATTCGAGAAGAGGTGTACGTGTGGAACCACCTCCAATGTATGTGGCGTACTCCATACTGGTGAGAACAATACCCCTATAAACAGAAAGCAACTGAAGTGGCGTAAAAAAAATCACCAAGTCGCCTCAGAACACCCAACCTCTTTGAAGCTTGTTTAGAAAGGGAAAGATCACGAGAAACAGAAACAAGAAAAATGAGAACAGATGAGGGCTTGAGTCGAGTGTTTTGGGAGAAGATGTCATAGTTATGTGGAAGATTGTGTCAAGTAGAGAGATGGAGGAATAGAATTTTTGAGGTATTAAAAACGACCATGTATTCTCTGCCCAAATTCGAAATGCGAGAAAAATCAAAGATCATTTGGTCCAAGGAAACTCTCCTTGCATCATTTAACTTTAGTTAGGAGAAGAGTCTTTCAAACTGAAAGAGTAGTGAAGAGTGGAGTCACCAGCATATTAGTGGATAGGGGATGAAGTAATAGAGAGAAGGTCATTAATGAAAAGTAGAAAAAGATTTGGGGATAAGACAGATCCCTCAGTAACATCACTATTTATAGATTTAAAGTAAGAACGTTGGCCTTCTACAATAGTTGTTATAGAACAACGGGAAAGGAAATCAGAGAGAAGATCACAGAGAGGGAAAGATAAATTCCGAAAGAACAAAGTTTAGAAATCAAAGCTTTGTGTTGTACTCCATCGAAAGCTTTCGATATGTCTAGCGCCATAGCTCGAAACACCGAAGATTAGATGACCAAGAGTCAGAAAGGGAAAGATCGCCCTTAGAGTGTTATTTACGTAAGCCATACCGGCAATCAAAGATAAGAATAGAAGAATTGAGGTGTTTCCAAATCTTCCTGTTTAGGATAGATTCGAAAACTTTAAAAAGGTACGCTCCAACCGGGAAATGAAGAGATCTATGAACATTAAAAAAGAGATTGGTTTTAAAGTCAGGAGTTAAAATTCATAGCAACAAAAAATTCTGTTGTTTTTTTTTTTATTGGGGGTTGTTCCCCCCAGTTTCCATTTTAACTTTTCTCACTAAATCCTTTATAAAATATTTAATAATTTATATTTTTTTTCCTTATGGACACATATGTAGGAATTGAAAGGGAACAAGTTATATAAGATCGTTGATTGTTTGGCGTCCCAAAATGTAAGAGTTGAAATGTTCATTTTTTTGGCAAATTTTAATTTTCAAGTGAATGTTTTTATATGAACAACAAAAGCTTAAAGGATTGAACTTCTTGAATATCTTCCTTTAACTGTCTCTAATTCATATGGAGGGTTTGAAAAACATCTAAAGACTCCATTTTTTAAGCAAATTTTTTGAAAAGTTCTATTTCGAGGAAATCGCAGAATGTCAAATCTCTTATTGTTGTCAATGAACAATATTCCATGTTTGAGTGGTCATATCTCAGTAACCATTTGGAATTATCAAAACCTAATTACATATATTCAGAATTTTATTATAGAGGACAAAAATAATATTTTAAATTATTTTTATTTTAACAAAAACATTCCGTTAAATAAAAATCAAATTTCCACTTTGTTGAACACCATCTTCTTCTAGACTTCATGTTTTATTCTTAACTGAAACTCAGGTGTTTGAGAGCTCTGAGAGCAAACCCTACAGTTCCCTCCTACTGTCTATATCCTCAATTTTCAGCCAAAGGCAAATTTTGCCCATATGTGCGCAATGATGTTGTCTGTTCATGTGTCTCTAATTTGGAGTCCTCTGAATTCTCAACTTTAAATTATATTTCATTTCTGAATCGTGTAAAATCTATTCTCCTTAACACCAAAAACTCATTTCTCCGTTTAAAATGCAAAAATCTTTCTTGTTCTTATTACTCATACCTTTCCAGGCATTTTGGAAAAAAATGCCAACTCTAACTTTGATTCTTCCTCTTTCCCACCTTTAATATTTTGTGACGATACAACTGCAGTTTTACCTTCCTAACTTCCTTCCCTCAAACTTTTGACCCTAATTCAACCTTAGCCGATTCAGGTGCTGCTCCTACTCTCTCAACCTTCTCCAACTCATTTATGCCTAAAATTGTAATTTTTTTTAAAGACATCATTTCCTCTTTCTCTGAACTTCACATTAAGAGAGCGTACGGTCCTGATGGTATCCCTCCTGTGGTTTTAAAAACGTGCTCACGAGCTTGGTCCCTGCTTTGGTAAATAATTTATTCTATGTCTTTCTGCTTTAACCTTCCCTTCTTTCTGGAAACGTGGCTCATTCAGCCAGTACCGAAGGAGGGGGATCCCTCTCAACCTTTTAACTGCCGTCCCATTTCTTTAACCTCTGTTTTCTAAAATTTTCGAATCTATCCTCAATTGGAAGATTTGGAAACCAGATGTGAAATATATATATATATATATATATATATATATATATATATATATATATATATATATATATATATATATATATATATATATATATATATATATATATATATATATATATATTAGATCAATGTAATTACTGATAGAGAAAAGAAAACTGCTAAAATAATATTAAATGAATGTTCACATACGAAAAAGGATTGTGTGGAAAATCAGAATTTTACTCAAAACATACCTAACATGACAAACGACGAGACTTATGTGGGAATAGGGTTTAGAAAGGATACGAAGGTATAAATTATTTTCAAGATTTTACATATATATATATATATATATATATATATATATATATATATATATATATATATATATATATATATATATATATATATATATATAAATAACACTTTGTTAGAGACAGATAGAACTTTGACCTTGTTTACCCCATGTGTCAGAGTGCAGTAGGGAGGGACCCATTCGGGAGTCTGTATGTTAAATATTTCTTGAGATTTTCGATGCGGCTTCTCTTTTGTACTGTCTTGGCGCGAGAGGTAACACTCTTGCTTATCATACAAGAGATCGGGGATCGAATCTCTTTATAGCAAACTAAAAAATTCAATATATATATATATATATATATATATATATATATATATATATATATATAGAGAGAGAGAGAGAGAGAGAGAGAGAGAGAGAGAGAGAGAGAGAGAGAGAGAGAGAGAGAGAGAGAGAGAGAGAGAGAGAGAGAGAGAGAGAGAGAGAGAGAGAGAGAGAGAGAGAGAGAGAGAGAGAGAGAGAGAGAGAGAGAGAGAGAGAGAGAGAGAGAGAGAGAGAGAGAGAGAGAGAGAGAGAGAGAGAGAGAGAGAGAGAGAGAGAGAGAGAGAGAGAGAGAGAGAAAAATGTCACAGGGTAAGGTGTGTGTATACATATGTGTGTGTACACGCACGTATCGATATAGAAACCACGTGACCATGAAAAAAAAATGGTGAATAAGATCAAATTCAAATTCAAAATGGAGGAAAAAATCTACGGAAATGAAAACCACGTGTTCTGAAAATTCAAATTTCTGATGGTGGATACCATATCCAAGATAGCGGAAACCATGTGTACGGAGTAGAAGAGCCTTTATTCTTATTACATGATTCATATATAAATATTACGGAATAACCGTAAATACGTAAATGTTATGTAACAATAGATGACTAATTATTATACAATCAATGAAATAATGTCGATTTCAAAGTCGAAAAAAGAAAACGTAGCGCGTGAATAGAAAAATTCACACATTCTAAAGTATGATGATCAACTTGGTGCAGTGGTAGCGTGATGGAATTCAAATCATAAAGTTGAGGTTTCAAATCCTGGTCTCACAGTAGTTTTAAGTTCTTATTACCCTTTACCATGAATATTGGAGGAGGAGGAAGTTTGATTTTCACTCAATAGATGGAGCTGCTGTAAAGGAAAAATGGCGGGAGAATTCAAAATCAAATTCAAGATGGCGGAAACTACGTGATCAAAATGACTGACAGAAATACAAGATGGCAGATACCACGTGATCAAAATGGCGGACAGAAATCAAAAGAAAAAAATCTACGAAAATAAAAATTACGTGATGAAGAAATCCAAAATGGCGGTCGGATGACGTCATAGTCTCATGATAGCCCGTGTCATGACGTTACAGGGTAAGGTATGTGCGCAAGCCCAGATGATGACATTTATCACCGAGAGTGCCTACATCCTGATTGGTCTACGGATGTAGCTAATGAGGCATTGCCAAGAGTGTCTACATCCTGATTGGTTCACGGCTGTGGCCGGATGTTGCCGGATGTCACCGGATGTGGTGCCGGATGATCCCTTGCCCTAAGTGCCAGCTAGAACTGGCACTCCCCTCATGCCAAGTGGGCGTGATCTAGTTTGAGTGCCACGTGCTTAGAAAAACTAGAAAGTGCTAGCATTCAGGAAATGAACATGAGTTAGGCCCTGGCACTAGCATATGTGGGTCATGAGTGCCAAATAAGAGATGTAACGTGGCACTTGGCACGGACCGTGGGAAAAAAGGGCCAAGGGACGGAGATTAAAGGGTTAAGTGACAAAAAGGAGCGAGCATTAAGGGATTAACATAATTAATTAAGGAGATTACCCGGATTAATTAGGGGATTATCCATTTAATCGAATAAAAAATACCTCACGAAAGACCATGAAAAGAGTTGCTCCGCCACATATTACCTTCACTTGGCACTGGCACTCCCCAGGCACTCTGGCACTTCACTTGGCACTGGTACCCTTCAAGATTCGGGTCTTGCTATATATATATATATATATATATATATATATATATATATATATATATATATATATATATATATATATATATATATATATATATATATATATATATATATATATATATATATATATATATATATATATATATATATATATATATATATAGGGCTTAATTTGTTGAGTTCCATATACATTTAAAATTAGCATCAAATATTTATATTTGCAAAATATTTTTTATATTTACAATAAAACTAACAATAATGTTATGCTTCACATTATTATTATTTTTTATGTTAATTGTTTAAGATATATTTGTTTTATAAGATCAATTTTGCCGCCGTGAGTAAGTCATTTGGTAAAGCTACGAATCTCTTTGGTCCAAAAAATGTATACGAGTTTAATATGACTGATTTTTACTTCAACACGAGTGAGACAATGAATATCACTGTTAGTGCAACGTATGATCGAAATAATACTAACGATGGACTTTTAATGGTTTTACCTACATCAGTTGGGGGTAAGCAGATATATAATTATTATTATTATGCTATTTAAAATGAAAATAATCTTACAGTAGTTAGATAAAAGAAGATACAATTTAAAAGCTAAATAATAATAATAATAATAATAATAATAATAATAATAATAATAATAATAATAATCTTTATTAATTTTTTCAGTTACAAATTTACATATACAAATATCTGAAAACTAAACTGAAATGGGGGTCTGGGGAGACGAAATCGTCCTTTGAGCCCATTAAAATTATACAAAATAGAGGAATACATTTTATAATATTCCGAATTTTGAATATTGTAAATTTTATAATAATTAATTTTATAATACAGAAAAAAAAGGAAAAAACTATTACTATTAACAATTATAACACTGAAATAACTGTAGGCTAATAATTATTACAGCGATAAGGATGATAATAATAATAATAATAATAAAATAATAATAATAATAATAATGATAATAATAATAATTAATAATAATTAATAATAATAATAATAATGATAACATAATAATAATTAGTACTACTGGTACTAATAATAATAGTAAATATAACAATGATAATAATACTAATTATAATAATAATTATAATAATAATAATAATAATAATAATAATAATAATAATAATAATAATAATAATAATAATAATAATAATAATAATAATAATAATAAATAATAATAATAATAACATCAAGAATAACATGAAAATGAACAATAAAAATTTAAAGGTATTTCTCTTGACAAATATATAAATATAAAAATATATGAGGAATAACTATTTAATTAGTCTAGTTTAATTAAGCACTGGACCGACCCAGGAACCTAAAGTGAATGATGAGAAAATTCCAAACCTGGGGGAAAAAATGCATTCAAACAGAAATATGTAAATTTTTAGTAGGCCTCCAACTATATATATATATATATATATATATATATATATATATATATATATATATATATATATATATATATATATATATATATATATATATATATATATATATATATATTAGGGATGGAGTGAAGTATCGGTATCGGCAAGTATCGGCATATTTTCCGATATCGGTATCGGTATTTTGTATCGGTATCGGATTTTTGGATAAGAGTAAAGTATCGGTATCGGTATCGGTATTTTTAGTATATCGGGTATAGTATCGGCAAGTATCGGCATATTTTTAGGTATCGGTATTGGGTAAAAAATTTTGGTATCGCTCCATCCCTATATATATATATATATATATATATATATATATATATATATATATATATATATATATATATATATATATATATATATATATATATATATATATATATATATATATATATATATATATATATATATATATATCCCGGATGACATTCCCTATCGTATTCTGAGGGAGTGTGCTTCCGAGTTGGAGCCTATCCTCGTTAAGCTCTGCTCTCTATGCCTTAATACTAATACTTTTCTTCACTGTTGGAAGGGCGCGTTTGTTCAGTCAATCCCGAAAAAAGGTAGCCGCTCTGACCCTTCTAACCATCGAACTATAGCTCTCACTTGTGTTGTCTAAAATTTGGAGTCTCAGCTCTTCTCTCAAATCACCAGTATGGCTTTCGTCGCTCGAGGTCAACTGGCAACATACTTTCCTATCTTACTGATCTATGGTCTTCTGCCCTTAGGGATTTCGGGGAGTCTTGTGTGGTGGCACTGACATATCCAAGGCTAATGACCGGGTTTGACATTCGTCACTGCTCTCCAAGTTCTCTTCCTTTTGGTTTCCTCCTTCTCTTTGCTTACTCTTCTCTAGGTTTCTCTCAGATCGTTCCATTTCGGTACTTGTAGATGGAGCGACCTCTTCCTCTTTTTCTGTCAATTGTGGTGTTCCTCAGGGTTCTGCTTTATCTCCAACTTTATTCTTACTTCTCAACTCTAATTCTAACTGTGTTCACTCTTATGCTGATGACTCAACTCTACATTCTTCTACTCATTTCAAATCTGCTCCCTCTTTTGCTTCTAGAGTTGCTTCTCGTCTTCAACTTTCCGATTCTATTCCCGATCAGGATGGAATTTACCAATAGGGTCATGGCAACCTTGTGAAATTCAACTCTTTAAAAACTCAACTTCTTTACATCTCTCTCTCTCTCTCTCAAATGACACCTCCCAACTTTACTATTTTCTTCAACGGCTCTGCCGTCTCACTTGTAAATAACATTGACATTCTTGGTCTAAACATAAACAATAAATTGTCTTGGAAACTACATATCACAAGGGTTGCTAAAGCAGGCTCTAAGAAGCTGGGAATACTATTCAGGTAGAGAGAATTTTTTTCCTTTTGAGCAGTTACTCCAATTATATAAGGGTCTTATTCACCCTTGTATGGAGTACTGTTCCCACATTTGGGGGTTCTCCGGCTCCTCCCCTCTTCCGAATAGGGTTGAGTCTAAAGGTAAAAGATCAATAAATTATTCCCTACTTTCAAACTCTCTTGATCCCCTATCTCTGCGAAGTGACGTTGGCTCACTATCTCTTTTTCTATAAGTACTACAATGGCAGGTGTTCGAGGTAATTGGCCTCACGCATTCCTCCACTATTGCGTCGTCCTCGTTGCGCAAGGGTTGCTCTTCTTTCGCATGAATTTTGTGTGGAAACCCCTGGCTAGCCCATAGGGATGCCTCCTTCTTTCCAGCCACCTATGTTTTGTGGAACATTCTACAATCATCTATTTTTTCCTCCTGTATTTAATCTTCCTTCCAACCACCTCTGTCTTGTGGAACTCTCTACCATCATCTATTTTTCCTCCTTTTCAATAAAAAATTGGACCCATATTACAATAAATTAAGCAATTATAAATAATATTATGTTGAAATGGAAATGAAGGTTGCTCATAGCTACAAAGGTGGACAAAGACCCCCGTAAAGTCATTCCCTTACATCTGTTGAAATGGAACCCAATAACTGGTTCAAATTTTAGCAATAAATTTGCAACAGTGTCCGTCATTTTGAATTTCTGATCACAATAGTTATCGCCATCTTGGATATGATTTCGAATTTTCCCGCCATTTTTTTCTTTCTTGTCCGTAGCGCCATCTATTGAGTGAAAATAAAACTTCCTCGAATATTCAGGGAAGGATACGAACTTTTAAAACTTAAGAAAGAGTTGCTGCACTGTTATATTCATTCACAACATTTAAATTTTGAAACAAATTTTATTTTACTGATCCTATAATATATATATATATATATATATATATATATATATATATATATATATATATATATATATATATATATATATATATATATATATATATATATATATATATATATATATATGTCTTTCGTGCATGTATTAGTATTGTTATTATTTGTTTGGACTGGGACAGTCTCGATAGGCCCTTGTGGCTTCTAACTGTCTCTATTTTCCTATGTTCATATATATATATATATATATATATATATATATATATATATATATATATATATATATATATATATATATATATATATATATATATATATATATATATATATATATATATATATATATTTCGCTTTGAATAGGATTCTTTTTTAATGGGGATGGATATTTTACACACGACAATGCTTGGTGCGATTTGTATTACAAAAATCCCAAAGCAGAAGAAGGTCTTCCCTACATTATAAAAGAATATTTTGAAAATAGTGAAAATTGGAGAGCACCTCCTGTGAAACGGACAAAAAAATATGTGGTATCATATTTCAACGAAAGTGGAATGGTACTAATATATATATATATATATATATATATATATATATATATATATATATATATATATATATATATATATATATATATATATATATTATATATAATATATATATATATATATATATATATATATATATATATATATATATATATATATATTATTTAATTTTTTTTGTAATTCAATGTTTGTCTTTTTATGTAAATAATAATTATTAAAAGTTTTTATATATATATATATATATATATATATATATATTAATATATATATATATATATATATATATATATATATATATATATATATATATATATATATATATATATATATATATATATATATATTATATAATAATAATAATAATAATAATATTCTCGGCCAGATTAAATGTAATTGTAGATAGTTGTTAAGAGAAACTTTTAATGTCTGATGTAGAGTCATGACAAATAGGTCAAGGTCAGGCTTGGTTATGGTATTTGAGGATGTTGTTATGGGGCAAAACACACATTAATATTGTTTAATTATTACTTATATATCTATAATATAAATATGTACTTACGCATCATTGGTGTGTTGTTTCTGTCTAAGGGTTTAATTAACATGGAGATCTCTATGTTAAGCATAAAAACGTACTCATTTCGTAGGGTTAAATATATGAATGTCTTTTATTGGTTTAGGAAATAACTCTACGGATAGTTTAGAAAAGACTGACATTGTGCATGTTCGGCTATGTTTTCGTTAATTGATTGTGTTCTCTGAAGATACTTTATGTTATTATGCGTGTATGTAACATATTATATCAGATGTTTGATGAAAAATGATATTAATTTTGAAGAGATGGTGCTTATAAAAGGTGAATGCTTATATATATGTGTATATGTGTGTGTACGGACCGGTTTATGTAATGAATATGGTTAATAATTTATCATTCGATAAGCGCATTTTTGTATTTATAATATATTAGTAAGGACATTACTGTATGATAAAAATTATGTTGAAAGCTAAATATATAGTAAATATTGTTTATTAAATAATTAAGTTTAAGTAAAATTCTAAAAATTATAGTTATAGATGCAATTAATATGAAAATCTTTATTAAATGTAAAACGTAGTCATTTCAAAAGACTAAATATATGGATGTCACCTATTGGTTTAGGAAATAACCCTATGAATAAATTAGAAAGTTTTAAAATGTGTACGGTCGGTTGTTTTGGTTAATTGCTTGTGTTCCCTGAAGATACTTTACGTTAGTATGTGTGTAGGTACCATATTATAAAAGATACTTTAAGCTAGTATGTGTGTAGGTACCATATTATAAAAGATACTTTACGCTAGTATGTGTAGGTACCATTTTATAAAAGATACTTTACGCTAGTATGTGTGTAGGTACCATATTATAAAAGATATGGATGTCACTTATTGGTTTAGGAAATAACCCTCTGAATAAATTAGAAAGTTTTAAAATGTGTACGGTCGGTTGTTTTGGTTAATTGCTTGTGTTCCCTGAAGATACTTTACGTTAGTATGTGTGTAGGTACCATATTATAAAAGATACTTTACGCTAGTATGTGTGTAGGTACCATTTTATAAAAGATACTTTACGCTAGTATGTGTGTAGGTACCATATTATAAAAGATACTTTAAGCTAGTATGTGTGTGTAGGTACCATATTATAAAAGATACTTTACGTTAGTATGTGTGTAGGTACCATATTATAAAAGATACTTTAAGCTAGTATGTGTGTGTAGGTACCATATTATAAAAGATACTTTACGTTAGTATGTGTGTAGGTACCATATTATATCATGTTTAAAAAACGGAAATAAAAATAAATATTTTTAGAGAAAAATGTTAATAAAACAAATCTTTCGAAGTTCTAAACAGTGTAAGTTAGTTTGTAAAAGAGGCAAACTTTAAGAAATATATGAAGTGTGCAAAAAACAAAATTTTTACAACATAGTTATATTGAATGCAGGTATTACTCAAAGGTGAATGAATAAGTGATTAGTTTGTGCTGAGTAAAAAGATGGAGGAATTGAGTTTCTGAGGCATTGAAAATGACTATTTTTCTCTGCCTCAATTTGAAATACGAGAAAGGTCAGAGATCAGTTGCTCCAAGGCCACACTTCTTGTATCAATTAGCTGCTGTTGGGAGGGGTGTCTTTCAAATTGAAAGGAGAAATAAAGGATGGACTCATCAGCATTGGACTGGATAGGAGACAAAGTAATAGAGAGATGGTCGTTGATAAAACTTAGAAAGAGAGTTAGAGATAGGACAGATCCCAGTGGGGCAGCACTATTTATAATTGAAAAGGAAGAACGGTGGCCGTCTACAGAGGCTGCCAAAAAACGACCATAAAGGAAATCAGAAAGGTCACAGAGAAAAGGATAGATTCTGAAAGAGAGAAGTTTAGAAATCAGAGCTTTGTGACAGACTCTATCGAAGACTTTCCATATGTTTAGCGCCACAGCGAAAGACTCCGAAGAGCGGAGGACCAAGAGTCAGAAAGAAAGGAAAGGAGATCATCAGTAGAGCGTTCTTTACGAAAGTCACATTGACGACCAGAGATTAAATTAGACGAATTAAGGTGAGTTCAATTCTTCCTGTTAAGGATGGATTCGAAAACTTTAGAAAGAACGGAGTTTAAAGAAATGGGACGATAGTTAGGGGGTTGAGAGGGGTCCCCCTTCTTTGGCACAGACTGAATGAGTGTCCGTTTCCAGCAAGAAGAAAAGGTTGAAGTTGAAAGACAGATGAAATAGTTTACCAAGGCAGGGTGCAAGCTCAGAACACAAGTTTTGAGAACCGCAGGGGGAATAATATCAGGACCATAGCTTTCTTAGTGTTAAGCTCAGAGAGAGCAGAAATGACATCTTTAGAAGAAATTATAATATGTCATAAATGAGTTGGAGGGGGTTGAAGGAGGTGGAAAAGCTCCGGAGTCGTCTAAGGTAGAGTTAAAGACAAAAGTTTAAGCCAAAAGTTCGCAGACAGTTGTGTCATAAGAAGAAACTAGAGGAGGGAAAAAGGAAGAAGCAAAGTTAAAGTTGAAATTTTTTGCAAAATGCCAGAAAGGACGAGAGGAAGAGGAACTAGAAAGATTATTGAATTAACAACATAGGAAAGAGATGTTGGCATCGCGAAGAATAGATTTCGCACAATTCCAGGATGATATGTAAGTTGAAATGAGTTTCTGGAATTTGAGGAAGACGATAATCCCTGAAAGCATCATCCCTGCTGCAGATAACGCGAAAACATGTAGAGTTGATCCAAGGTTTGTTAGGTTTAGTTGAAGGGAAAGAATATGGAATGTTGTGTTAGGTTTAAAAAATCTCCCCATGCCAGAGAGAATCACTTCGGTTATTCGCTCAGCACATTTCGAGGTATCCCTCCCATGGAAGAAATAATCATTCCATGGGAAATCAGAGAAGTACAACTGCAAGTCAGACCAGTTAGTAGCCACGAAGTGCCAGAAACGTCTTCTCGCCGAAGGCAGAGGGTCATTCTTGCGGAAGAC
Source organism: Armadillidium nasatum (assembly GCA_009176605.1). NCBI lineage: Eukaryota > Metazoa > Arthropoda > Malacostraca > Isopoda > Armadillidiidae > Armadillidium > Armadillidium nasatum. Next base: position 35,917 of record SEYY01006025.1, on the reverse strand, counting down.
TTTAAAAGACAGAAAAATAAACGGAGATAAGGTGATCAGATAAACCCAGAGGAGGAAAAAGTTTAATAGTATTAAGAGAAGAATAAAAGTTTAAGAAAAGATCAAGTATGTTGGGTTCATCACCAAGACGGTCAGGTATACGGGTAGGGAGTTGCACCAATTGCTCAAGGATGTTCTGGATAGAAAAGTCGTAAGCCAGTTCACCAGCTGGATCATGAGAACTAGAAGAAAGCCACTGGCGACGGTGAACATCAAAATCACACCTAAAATGATGCTTTCGGAGAAAGTAGAAAAAAGAATATGCTCTATTTTGGAGTTTAAATAGTCGAATAATTTTTTTTCAGTCAGTAGAATTAGTTGATAAATGGACATAACAAATAAATTTTGTAGTAAAATTGCAAGACAGCTTAACCTATAAAGTAAAGAATTTTGAAGAGTCCAAATTAGAGACACGAGAACAAACAACATTGCTGCGCAAATATGCGCAACATCTCCCTTTGACTGAAAATTAAGGACAGAGACAGTACGAGGTAACAGAATAAGGTTTCATGGCAGTACTCTCAGGCACCACTCATATATATATATATATATATATATATATATATATATATATATATATATATATATATATATATATATATATATATATATATATATATATATATATATATATATATATATATATATATATGTCTTCATCTATGTCTTCAGTTGTATATGTGTGTATATATATATATATATATATATATATATATATATATATATATATATATATATATATATATATATATATATATATATATATATATATATATATATATATATATATATTACACTTGAGCGTGTGTGTGTGTGTGTGTGAATTAATAGATTATAAAGAATGAAATTTTCCTTCACAGCAATTTAAGCGAAAAGAAATGCTTATAAAGAAAGAAAGAAATCCAAATTTTGATGAAAGAACAAAGGAGAGAAAAGGATGCAAATACCTTGGTAATTATTCAATTATTTCTTTTACTTCTCCAATTAATTATTAAGTCTCTCTCTCTCTCTCAAACAGTTTTACTTTTTTTTAATGTCAATATTACATCAATTTAACATGGTAAATAAATAAATAAATTTAAAAGCTATATATATATATATATATATATATATATATATTATATATATATATATATATATATATATATATATATATATATATATATATATATATATATATATATATATATATATATATATATATATATAGCAAAACCAAAATCAACGGAAGAAACAACAATTTCGAAGGAAGAATTAACATTAACTGAAGAAACAACATTGTCGGAAAAAACAACATTGATTAGAGATACAACATTGACGGAAAAATCAACATTGATGGAACAATCAACAATGATGGAACAATCAACAATGACGGAAGACGAAGTTACGAAAGAAACAACAATACTGAAAGAAGAATCAACATTAATGGAAGAGGAAGTTACAAGAACAACAAAACGGGAGGAGTATACAGAGCCTGTTCAAATGCCCCCGGGCCTGGGAGACGAAGATCTAGGAAAGGCTGGTTCACTTTCCGAAGGGGGAAGAGAAATAACTTTACCCCAAATAACGATTGGAAATGTGAAACTAGTAAGAAAATCGGAGGCTTCGGAACCATTTATAAATTTAGAAGGTAATAAATATTTACATTTAAAGAAAAAGGAAATAAAAATCTCTCTCTCTCTCTCTCTCTCTCTCTCTCTCTCTCTCTCTCTCTCTCTCTCTCTCTCTCTCTCTCTCTCTCTTTGCTTTGTAACATCCCACGTCTTCGTACTTCTGAAGAAGTTCTCAGACATTTTTCCTGTAATTTTCAGACTTGTAGTTTCCTTGTGATTACTTTTTTGAAAGATAACCATGCAGCCATGTCGTATATATATTTAACATAGTGATGGCATCCGCATGCGCGGATGCGGAACATCCGCACAAAAATCAACATCCGCATCCGCATCCGGATCCGCATTTTCGAAAATTCAACATCCGCATCCGCACTTTCGGAATTTCAACATCCGCATCCGCATCCGCATCCGCACTTTCAAAAATTCAACATCCGCATCCGCACTTCTCCAAAATTCGACATCCGCATCCGCAAATTAGAAAATATGACATCCGATCCATCACTAATATAAATATATATATATATATATATATATATATATATATATATATATATATATATATATATATATATATATATATATATATATATATATATATATATATATATATATATATATATATATATATATATATATATATATATATAGGGGTTTGTAATATCTCCATGTTATTTAATCTATTGATGAATGGTTTACTTAGAAAAATGGAGAGAGAAGGGAAGAGTATTACGTTGAGAAATATGGAGGGTGAATGTGAAGTGAATGTTTTACTTTATGCAGATGATGCGGCATGTGTTGGTGGCAGAATCTGGAGAAAAGATGAGAATATTTGTGAGAGAGTTTGAAGGGAAATGTGCAAACACGAGATTGAAATTCAATCCAGCGAAGAATAAAGTTATGAGGATTGGAGGTGGGGATGAGGAAATGTGGAGGGAGGAATTGGTTTGTAGAAGTGTGAGAATGGAAACTTAAGGAGGTGAATGAATTCAAATATCTAGTAATGTTGGGTGGAAGGTAAGGGTGGGACGGAAAAATGAATAAAGAACAGAGTAGTAGAAGGAATGAAAGTATTGGGGGGCCTAAGAAAAGTATGGAAGAAAGGAAAAATTTCGAAAGAAATAAAGATAAGAATGTTTGAATGTAAGTGTTCACCTTCTGTATTGTATGTGTGTGAAACATAGACGATAAGTACTCGGTCGAGAAAAAGTTTCAATGTCTTTGAGATGAAAGATTTGAGAGCGATATATAAATTGAGAAGGATTGATAGGATTAGAAATGAAAGAATAAGGGATATGTGTAAATGGAAGAAGGGTGTAATTGATAGAGAGGAGGAGGATGTGCTAAAATGGTTTGGACATATGTGAAGAATGAAAGAGAACAGAATGGTTGGCAAGGTACATAGATCCGATGTAGATAGGGGAAGGGTAGAGGGAGGGGAAGGCCGAAGTGGAGATGGATGGATGGAGTGAGAGTGATTTTGATGGAAGGAATTTGAGTTTAGACGAGGGTAGAAGATTTGTGGAGACAGAGATGGAGGGAGGTGGTGAAAGCGTTGAAAGGTAAGAATAGTTATGTTTGTAAGGGAATTGTGGCGGGCACCACCTCACGAAAGTGGGAAAGGTGATAGTGATATATATATATATATATATATATATATATATATATATATATATATATATATATATATATATATATATATATATATATATATATATATATATATATATATATATATATTAACATCCGCATCCGCATCCTCATCAAAATTAACATCCGCATCCGCATCCTCTTCAAAATTAACATCCGCATCCGCATCCGCATCCGAACTTTTCGAAAATTCAAATCCGCATCCGCACTTTCGAAAATTCAACATCCGCATCCGCATCCGCAGTTTCGAAAATTCAACATCCGCATCCGCACTTCTCCAAAATTCAACATCCGCATCCGCAAATCGGAAAATATGACATCCGATCCATCACTAATTTAACATGCTTTCAAACACATCATATTTCTTCAGCTCTTTGATCTGAGGACCTTCAAATATGACCACCTTTATTTTAGCTTAATTGATTTTGGAAAATTTTCATTGAAAAATAGAAATATTTTCAGATCTAACAAGTGGTTGATGAAAAATACTTTTCTGTCTCTGAATAAGCGACCTTTTTTTGACCAGTTCTTTTTGATATAGTAATTCTTTTTATCTCGTTTCTCTCACTTGCATAAAAAGCAGAACTACTTCAAGATTGTCTTTGATGAATTAATGAATATGCAACATTTTTCAATCTTGTTTTTCATATCATTCCTACATCTGGTTTTAATGTTTCCTGCAAATTGTATTCAGCATCCTTACATCGTTTTCAATATCATTCCTACACCTTGTTTTTAATATTTTTCAAACATCTGGTTTTTTCATCTTGGTTTTAGTTTCTTACCTTTTGTTTTTAAAATCTTTCCTACATCTGCTTTTTAATGTTTTTTTGTATCTTGTTTGTTTACTTTCTTTCATCTAGTTTTTAATATCTTCCTACTTCTTTTTCTTTATAGCTTTCATACGCTTGGTTTTTAATATTTCCTGCATCTTGTTTTTAGTTTCCTACAACTAGTTTTTAATGTTTTCTGTATCTTTTTAGTTTCTTACATCTTGCTTTAAATAACCTTCAATCTGGCTTTTAATATATCCTGCATCTTGCTTTCAATTTCCTACACCTTGTTTTTAATATATTTCCTACATCTGGTGCTTAATGTTTTCTGCATCTTTTTAGTTTCTTACATCTTGCTTTAAATAACCTTCCATCTGGCTTTTAATATATCCTGCATCTTGCTTTCAATTTCCTACACCTTGTTTTTAATATATTTCATACATATAGTTTTTAATATTTTCTACATCTTTTTAGTTTCTTACATCTTGTTTTTAATATATTTCCTACATCTTGTTTTTAATATCTTTCATACTTCTGGTTTTAAATGCTTTGTGTTTTTACTTTTTTTAAATCTTGCTTATAAAATCTCTCCTACATCTAGTTTTTAGTATCTTGACTACATCTAGTTTTTAGTATCTTGACCATCTAGTTCTTAATGTATTCCACATCTTGTTTTTAATTATTCCTCTCCTTCGTCAATTTTTTTTCTTTTACAACTTTAATTTCTAAATAAAATTCAATGCAAAATTACAATTCTTTTTATTAATTATAAATATTTTGATTGCATATTTTCAGACTTTTTAAATCGTATTGGGAAGGAATCAATTAATGAAGATTACTTTAAAACGGGAGGAAAAGGAGGAGACAAATGTAAGTTACGAATGCACACACACACACACACACACATATATATATATATATATATATATATATATATATATATATATATATATATATATATATATATATATATATATATATATATATATATATATATATATATATTAGGGATGGAGTGAAGTATCGGTATCGGCAGATTTTTTAGTATCGGCATCGGCAATTACGGTATCGGTAAAATTTTTGGACAAGAGTAAAGTATCGGTATCGGTAGTAGTAGTATCGGCAAGTATAAGCATATTTTTAGGTATCGGTATCGGGGAATTTTTAAGTATCGGTATCGGTAAAAATTTTGGTATCACTCCATCCCTATATATATATATATATATATATATATATATATATATATATATATATATATATATATATATATATATATATATATATATATATATATATATATATATATATATATATAGATAAGGTAATACTGCCAAACGAAAGCTGGGTTGATATGAAGAATTATGAATATGCAAATAAGAAAAATAAGAATGGCAAAAAGAAAAACCAGACAAAGATAATTGGTTCAGGAGGAGGTGGAGGTAAAGTGAAAATATTTTAACAATTAACTCACTTAGATAAAGTTTTAATTTTATTTTAGGCATTCAAATAAATTATCTACTCTTTCTTTTATATATATATATATATATATATATATATATATATATATATATATATATATATATATATATATATATATATATATATATATATATATATATATATATATATATATAAAGATGCAAGCAGAGGAGAAACGCAAATGAAAATGACTTGGGTAAAATATATTTTGCTTTTAATTTTGCTGAATTTCTCTTTCCAAAAAGTCTTCAAGTTTATAGAGTGAAAATTTTTTAGAAATTCAAATTTTTATTAAATAAAAAATTAATTCTAATTATTTTTATTATTTGTAAGATTTATCACAATAAATATTATTTCTACGATTCTTCTTCTTCCTTTTGTTACTATTATTATTTTTATTAGTATTATTATTATAATTATTTTTATTTTATTAATCTTGAGAAAAAGAGTATGCGAACAGAAGGGTAAAACTACATTATTTATTTTTTCCAAAGAAAACTTGTTAATGTTTGTGTACTACGGTCCTAATTTTCCTGAATGTACAAGGGGACCCTCCAACCAAGGGGTTTGGGGGAAAAATTTCCTTAATTTTTTTTTTCCTTCAGCAGTTTTTTAGTAAAATCTTTGCCGATTCCAAATATTTAAAAGGCTTTTCTTAATTCTAAAAGATTCCTGAGAAAAAGACTATTAAAGTGACACCTGTCGAATGATCTTGAAACTACCTGAGTAATTTTGTCAAATTTTTTTTTTTTTTTTTTTTTAAGTATTTTTATAGCAAATTGTCTCCTGATTCCAAAGATGTAATTAATTTTTCATAATTCCAAATGATTACCGAGATATGACCACTAAAAAAAACTCAAAGGGGGACCCTCCAACATATGGACATCAAATTTTGGGGAGAAAATTTTTTTTTTCAATAGTTTTTTTTTAGTAAAATATTTGCTGATTTCAAATTGTAATTAGTTTTTCCTATTTCCAAACGATTCCTGAGGAAAAGACTTTCAAAGTAACTCATATCGAATGACCTTGAATCTGGCGGCATATGGCAACCCCAAATAAAATTATTTTTATTAATTTATATATATATATATATATATATATATATATATATATATATATATATATATATATATATATATATATATATATATATATATATATATATATATATATATATATATATATATATGCTGTTGGGATTTCTATAGCGCTGAAACCCATGAAAACGCTTAATGCAGATAATGTTACTGCTCTGCCAAGAATAAACCTAATTCTATTATATTAACCTACAATTAATAAAAAGAAATTAATAAACTCACCATTTAAAATATCTTGCAAATTGTTAAAATAAAATTGGGTTTACTATTTTCCAAGAATTAATACTTGGATTTTCGGCTTATTAGTGTAAGCTCATAAATAAATTTTAAAGTAGTAAATTAAGTAAATTTTAGCCTAGTAGGAACTTAGCTCCAACCCAAATAAGCAAGAACTCTCAAAACTCTGCTCAAAAACCTAAGGCCCAGTTATACAGTAAAGTCAGGTCAATCATTCAATTCAAGCTAATACACTAACTCAACCCAAGCAATCAAATAAGTCAATTTAATTCAAATAGAAAACTTTAAAAGGTATCAGCGTTGAATTGGTCAAGTTATTAAACATTAAAATCTATTAAAATTATGGGTAAAACTATTATATTTTGTTTAAATAAATGAATTAAAAATTTATTACATAAATCTAATAGTTATCACTTAATTTAAAGAAACTCATTAAAGAAAATGTTATTGTAAGGGTAACAATTATATGTTATATTAAATCTTTATCAATAATAATTTAAATTACTATTATTTTATTGTTATAAATATTAATTATTATTATTATTATTTTTTTTTTTTTTTTTTTTTTTTTTTTTTTTTATTATTATTATTATTATTATTATTATTATTATTATTAAATATATGTATTATTATTATTATTATTATTATTATTATTTGTTATTAAAGTTTTTTGTTTCTATTATTATTAATAATTAATTTTTATTTTTATTATTATTTATTAATTTATTGTTATTTGTATTTTTTGTTTATATTATTAGCATTATTATTAATTATTATTATTATTATTATTATTATTATTATTATTATTATTATTATTATTATTAATTACTGATGTTATAGTTTTAAAATTAACATACTAATATTATTCATAACAGTAATTATTTACTTAAGTTATTGCTGATATATTAATTTAATATTATATTTATATGAAATAGTTTGTATTTTATTTATTATTTAATAATATATTAATTTTAAAATATTTATTATAATATTAAATAATTTTTAAAAAATTTTTAAAAAAAAAAAATTTTAATTAAAATAAATATTTTATTATATATATATATATATATATATATATATATATATATATATATATATATATATATATATATATATATATATATATATATATATATATATATATATATATATATATATATATATATATATTTTTTATTTTTTTCTTTCTCCTTTTACAAATTTAACTATTTATTTTGGTTATAAACAAGAACTTAAGGAACATTTTTGATATTTAAAATTATCTTTTAGTTTAAATGACGTTAATTAATCAAACAATAATAAATAAAACATTATTTAATAAAATCGAAAACAAAGATTCTTTTTATAAAAATAACAAACATATTTACGACAATCAAATAAAAGTTACCCCTTATAATATTCCTATTTACGATTAAACTAATATATATATTTACGTATAATTTTAAATTCAATTATTATATTTCTCTAATTTATTTTAGTAAATGATTTCAATTATGTTTATTTTTGACCAAGCCTAAACCCTGTATTTAAATAATTATTTGTTTCAACTTTTTTTCTTGCTTTTGCTCTTATTTTTTATATAAATCCCTATTTGTAACTAAAACATCAAAATAACTTAAGCATTATTATTATTGACATATATTTTTAATAAAGTCCATTATATTTAACTTCTGATATTTTAAAAGCTCATAAAATCAATTTGATAAAAGATATTTAATCCCAACGTAAGTGTACAAAAGAGATAAAATTTACCTTTTTTGAGGAATATCTTGTTCGGGTAGTAGACAGCTGTGATGATGAAACAAGAACATCTGATGGGTCCTGTAATGAAGAAGCTTCCGGTACAACAGAAAGATGAGGTAATTCTTCTGAACATTTTCGTTTCTTTCCACCAAGCAAATTTTCAAGTCTTTTAAGCTTCCATTTTGCAGTTTTTCGCATTTTTCCAACCTTGTATAAGAACTATATATATATATATATATATATATATATATATATATATATATATATATATATATATATATATATATATATATATATATATATATATATATATATATATATATATATATAAAGTTTTCTAATGTATAATTAACAGGTAGATTTAGAAACATCTCAATTCTTCACCAATATGGCTTTCCCCTCTCTCTGACTCATGGTCTTCCACTCTTCAACATTTTGGTGAATCTTTTGTTGTTGTGCTGGACATATCAAAAGCTTTCGATAGAGTTTTGATTTCCAACTTCCCTCTTTCGGAATCTATCCTTCTATCTAGTTTCCTTTCCGGTCGTTCTATATCAACTTCTAGATGGCCACCGTTCTTCCTATAAATCTATAAATAGTGGTGTTTCTCAAGGATCTGTTCTATCCCCAACACTTTTTCTGCTTTTCATTAACACTTCATCTCCTATCCACTTCTATGCTGATGACTCCACTCTTCATTACCCTCTTCAATTTGAAAGGCACCCTTCCCAACAGCAGTTATTAGGCAAAAGGTAGCCTTGGAGCAGCTGATCTCTAATCTATCTCGCATTTCAAATTGGCGTAGAGAAAACATGGTCATTTTCAATGCCACCGAAACTCAATTCCTCCATCTCTCTACTTGTCACAATTTTCCACATAACTATGACATCTTCCTTGAAAACCTCAACTCAAGCCTTCATCTTCTTAATATTTTTCGTGTTTCTTTTTCTTGTGATCTTTTTGGAAAGATCACATACCTCTCTTTCTAAACAAACTTCTAAGAGGTTAGTTGTTCTGAGGCGTCTTCAGTATTTCTTTAATCCACCCCAGTTGCTCGCTCTGTATAGGGGTTTTGTTCACCCCTGTATGGAGTACACCTCCTACATCTGGAGTGGTTCTACTCTACAGATCTTCTTTAAAAGGTGGAGTCTAGGGCTTTTCATTTTATCAACTCTCCTGCTATTACTAATTTTCTCCAGTCTTTCAGCTTGTTGAATTGTTGTGCCCCCTCTCTATACAATCGCCATTTCAATGGACACTGCTCTTCTGAACTCACTCATAGCATGCCTCCTCCATTGAGAAGGGCTTGTACGACTTGTCTTTCTACACAGTCTCATTCATTCTCTATCCAACTCTCTGACCCCAGACTTAACCACTATGCTCAATCTTACATGTACTTTACAGGTAAAGTCTGGAACACACTCCCATCATCTACTTTTCCAACTTCCTATAACTTACACACCTTCAAACAACGAGTATCAGGCCATGTCGGTCTTTAATTTTACCAGGCATTCAACTTTCCATCTAACTTTGGAGCAAATTTTAGTAGGCCTCTGGCCTTTGCCCATGAGAAGTGAAATAAAAAGAAAAAAAGAAAATATTAGTTGGCATATATTGCTAATGCACTAAGTGCAGTGTGATTCATAGGGACCAACTGGGGTTGGAATTTTACCAGGGCCAGGACTCTGGCCGGGGTTGCCTATAATTTGTAAAGGTTTCAAAGCACTGAAATTTTAGGTTATTAAAATTAGATATAATTTTAATTTAGATTAATTTAATTTTAAGAAAGAAGTAGAATAGTCATCATTCACTTAATTAATGATTATATGTATTTTTTCAGAAAATTACAGAATCTGTATAATAAAAGTTTGAATAAACTATAAAAAAAAATTGTGAATTTATTTTTTTGATCCACAATCGTGATTCAACAGGTTTACTTAAATATATGAACTGACTGAGGCCCCCAGTCCTGGCCATATTTACTGACCCCGGCAAAAATTCAGGGAAAACTGGGGTTTGCCTGCTGGGGTTAAAATGGCAAATTATATTTGAGGGGACAATCCAATTTAATTTTTTTTTTTTTTAATTTTCAGCCAATTTAATTTTAATTTTTTAATTTTCTGAAATTTTCAGTGTATATAGCTTTTTCCCCGGTGAAAAAAAAACTCCATTCCTAGCGTTTTTCTGAGCCTATAACTGCTAAAAAGTTTTTATTTTTTTATTTTTTTTTGGGGGGGGGGGCTGAAATTTGACCCTTTTTCAAATGTATGGTGGGGCCAAACCACTATTCGGAATGACCTGAAATTTGGATTGTATATTCAGAACTCTATTGGCAACAAAAACTTGTAACATATTTGTTCCTAGAGTTATAGAAAAAATGTTATAAGCCCAGAACTGAACAACTATCAAAAAAAATTTTTTTTTAAATATAAGCCCCAAAAAAAAAAAAAAAAAAAAAAAAAAAAAAAAAAAAAAAAAAAAAAAAAAAAAAAAAAAATAACATTTCTTATTTTTGGTGGGTGCATAGAGGATGGATAGGGCTACAAATTCGTCTCTATACTTTATTCAATGCGATTTATTTGTTTCGAGATATAGCCTCTCATGAAAGGTCCATTTTTGACCAAATTTCAAAAATTACCAAAGTTTGAGGCTATATCTAGCTTCAAACAAAAAGCATTTAATAATGCACAAAATAAAAGTTGTTGCCCTGTTCCTCCTCTAAACAATATCCAAAAATAAAGAAATTAGTAGGTGGCATTTTTTTTTAAATAATTTTTTTCTCTGGAAGAGTACGATTTTTTTTTTAAAAAAATTTCTAGTGCTTATAACTTTTTTCTAGATTTGATTTCAAGAATCTGTTCTCACCAATACAAGAAATTGGGGCTACGATTATTTTGTTAAATTTTCAGCTCATGTGAACCAGTGGTTTGACCCCGCTATTAATTAATAACTTTCAAACCATGATAGACTCAGAAAAGTGCTCAAAATCAACTCAGAACTTTGGGAAAAAACGCATACCCAGAAAATTTCAGCTCAATCAGTCAAATAATAATAAAATTTCAAACAAAATATAAAAAAAAAATTAAGATTTTCCTTTGTTTTTTTAAAATTTTCTCTTTTTTTCTATTTCTTTTGACTGCTCCTTTTCTGCTAGTTAAGGTTCATCTTTGTGTTTTGATTTTACATCTCTCATAAAGATTTGGTTGAAAATTTTTAACTTGTAGCACCCGGAGATCCTCTTTTAATTTTCTGACTGCAGATGTTACATTTAGCTATTTTGAGCCTATCCTGAAACATTGTAAAGTACTCCCATACTGCTGAAACTGATCTTTTAACCATATTGACTGAAAGTATAAACAAAATAATTTTGAGATAATGCATGTGATACAAGTTTGATACATAGCAATAAATAACAATGATATGTATAAATACAGGTTATATTGATAATTTTATATCTTACATTTTTCAAGCTTTACCTTAGGTCTCTTACCTAGGTAAAGCTGTTGAATCACTATTATGAATCAAAAAAAATTATTTTTTTTAAATTTTTTGTACTTATACAAAATCTGTAATTTTCTGAATTTTTTTTGGGAGAAAATGCATATAATAATTAATTTAAGTGAATGTTGGCTATTCTACGCCTTTCTTATAATTAAATTAACCTCAATTAAATTTATGTCTAATTTTTTTAACCTAAAATTTCAGTGCTTTTGACCTCTTTACAAATTTTAGGCAACCCTGGCCAGAACCCTAGCCCCGGCAAAATTCAAGCCCAGGTCGGTCCCTACTTAGGTAAGACCCTAAGTTAAAGTTTGAAAAATGTAAGATATAAAATTATCAATATAACCTGTATTTATGCAAATCATTGCTATGTATCAAATTTTCCTCATTTTGCAATATCTCAAAACTATTTTTTTGTTTATACTTTCAGTCACTATATCTAAAAGATCAGCTTCAGCAGTGTGGGAGTACTTTACAATGTTTCTGGATAAGCTCGAAATGGCTAAATGTAACATCTGCAACCAGGAAATTAGAAGAGGATATCTGGGTGCCCCAAGTAAATATTTTTCAACCAAATCTTTATGGGGGCATCTAAAATAAAAACACAAAGATGAACATTCATTAGCAGAAGATTAGCGGTCAAAAGAAACAGGAAAGAAAAAGAAAATATTGAAAAAAGAAAAATCTTAAGATTTTATAGTTTGTTTGATATATATAATCCACCATTAATAAGTATAATTTGCAGTTTTAACCCTGGTAGGTAAACCCGGTTTTCCTTGATTATTAACCAGAGCCCTGGTTGGTCCATAGCGGTATACAACCATTTCAGTGACATGGTGCAGTGCTGCCCCTGCTGTGCTCCATACTGCAACACAGTTACTGTATTCTATTACTATTCTGTATCTCAGTTGATTATATATATATATATATATATATATATATATACCATAAGATAGATGAAAACTAATAATATTTTTAAAATTTCAACTTTTGGAAGTTGCGAAGAATCAGGATTACATGGTATAACTATTTAAAAACTTTTTGAGAAATATGAACCTTTCTGAATATTTTTATATAATAAAGTATATAGAAATATGCAAATTTTTTTTTTTAATTTTTGAAAATTGAAGGGGATGAAAAAATGAAACTAGGGGTAAAACTAACCACTTGCATCTGGGAAAACTAACCACTGCACAATAATTAAAAACAGCTATTCAATAATACTTTATATTAATATAAATATGTAAGAATAATAATATTGATTATCTAGAACAATTTGAAGAAATAAAAGCATGTTTGGACTGAAATATTCTACAAAAACCAAAGTCACGTAAGGGAGCAAAATTTCTGCAAATTTTTCAGTATATTCGCTATGTCAAAATGACTTGATAATTGACTTGTAAATAGTTAAATCATCAATATTCATTTTATTAAACTTGAACTTTTCATGTTGGTAAGATAAGTAATATAAATAAATTATAAAAGATAAACTATTAAAAAAAAAAAAAAACTGAAATTTTTGCTCCGAATGGTGAAGCAACTGTTTTTCAACTGGCCTTCGTTTATACAAAAATACCAAAATCAATTGAATAACAGGTTGCCATATTTGTCCTTCGAATGTTCCGTTATTTTTTTCTGCAATGTACTGTAATATATCAATATATCAATGTATGTACATCGATATATCAATCCAAATTTATTGAAATGTGTATTATTATTATTTAGCTTTTATTTCATTTATGCCTATTATTATTATTATTATTATTATAATTATTATTATTATTAGTTGTTGCTGTTATGATCATAATTATTATCATAATTATTATTATTATTATTATTAGTTGTTGTTGTTGTTGTTATGATCATAATTATTATTATTTACTTTTCTAGCCTACTTAATTCAACATAACCCGAACGACCGAAAATTGCCGTGTGATACAGGCCTAACTGATTGATGGAACATTGCCGTGGCATACAGGCCTACTGCCGTATTACACATATATATATATATATATATATATATATATATATATATATATATATATATATATATATATATATATATATATATTATATATTATTTATATATATATATATATATATATATATATATATATATATATATATATATATATATATATATATATATATATATATATATTTATTTATTATTTTAAATAACTTTAAATTAATAATACAATAGTCAAAGTTTATATATTTTCTAAGATAATAAAGTATAATATTTCTTCTTTCCTTCCCCAAAAAAAATTTGAAAGGGCAAAATACCATAAAACTCAAAATCAAAATTTTAATAAAAAAATAAGATTGGTATAAAAATTTATTTAAAAAAATATTCCTTTAAATTTTTGAATTCTTTATACTTAATTTGTTGTTGCCTGTGATATGTTCGTACTTCTGGGAAATTTCAGGCATTTTGGTGCACTATGACCTGAGTTGGGAGAGGACAAATATGACCATTATTTCGGTGACAAAAAAAATTTTTTTTTTGATTTTATCAAAATATAAAATTTTACAATTATTTACACCATGAAATAAACACACACACACACACATATATATATATATATATATATATATATATATATATATATATATATATATATATATATATATATATATATATATATATATATATATATATATATATATATATATATATATAAGTTACCTATATTATATGCAGTCTTTACATGTAGCGTAAATGTGGCTGAGGCACACAGTCTTGCTACACTTGTGGCATCGGTATCGTGATTTTCTGTCAGATTTTCTTGGACAGTGTTTGCAGCGTTCCATATTATGTCTTTGGGCTGCCATTGTAGTTACTTCACCTTGTGGAGCAGTTGAAGGAATGTCGCAGACGAGGCTGATGATACTTTTGAGTGACGTAGAAAAACCAATTGAATTTCTGAGCCTATGTTTTGCCCATGGCCTTATCAGTTGTAGTGCTAACTCATTCATAAAACCATGTCTGGTCATTTTGGTAACACCTGTGCGTATCATATTCTCATTATGAATGATATAAGAGTTAATAACGCAGGCATTTATCATACCATAGAAAATGCACATAGGCCATCTTCTTGTTTTCCTTCCACATGAAATGGAAGCACACATCTGGTCGAAGGTTTCTACTGCACGTTTTGTATGGTTGTAATACTCTAATATCTTAGGCTTGCCTGAAGCAGACAATACTGGGTTGGTGTGCATTGAAGATAAGAGCAATACTATATTTTCTTCTTTGTTTTTGGTGTTGTAGGAACATATGACACCAATGTCATTTCATTGGTGAACAAGAAAGCACTTGACCCTAATCTTCGTTCTTCTTTTTCTTTCATTGCTATTGGCACTTCTGTTTTATTTGCTCTCATCGCTCCCACAATTGTCATGCCACAGTTGTTGAGGAGATCAGAGGCTAGGGGAACGGATGTAAACCAGTTGTCTGTGGTTACATTTCTATTAGTGTGGTGATAGGGTTTGGTAAGTTCTTTTGTAAAAAAATGGCCAAGGCTTACAGTATCAGGGATTGGTGTTCCAAGCTTTCCTAGATATGGTATAGCTCCCAATAAGTATTTGCTTTTTGTGTCATTAGCTAAAACGATTTTGATTCCATATTTTCCTGGTTTATCTGGAATATACATTTTGAAAGGACAGTTCCCTCTAAACGGCAGCAACTGTTCGTCTACAGTTATGTTTTCATTTGGAATATACATTTTTCCACAGTTTGTTATGAAGATGTCCCAAATGCTTCTAATGGCAGCAAACTTATCACTCTCCTTCCTTTCTACACTTGTGTTCGAGTCATCAAATCGGAGTGTGTTTATCAGGAAGGCGAAGCGTTCTTCAGACATTCCAGCACGGTACAGTGGTGGACCTGTAATTGGATTCCACATTTCTCTGGTACTCAAGTGATTGTCTTTCTGACAACCACTAAATATTAGCAACCCTAAAAGTGCTTTTATTTCAGAAAACTCTGTTTCAAAAAATACTTTCTTATCTGTGGAATAATTCTGCAACAATAGTCGAATTCTCTGGTTTGTCCAGTTAACAATCTCTGATATTATGGTGTCATCAAAAAGTAACTGAAAGCATTTTTCAGGAGTTGTAGCACTTCGTGCTTGCAATGTTGGGCCAGGAGTGAAAGGGGGAATGAAGTTCCTTTGACTTATTCCAGTTTCATGATTTTTCTGTGGATGGCAACTCCACCTAAACCCTGAAGTGCTGGACACTGTACTGGTGTGAAACTGCATTATGGATGGTACAATTTCTTCATCACTGAAAAGGTTACAGCGTCTTCTTGGTCTAACAGAAGAGGCAGGAGGAACAAATGGAGCAGTTGCTGCAAGAGTTTGAGGAATAGCAGAGGCAGAAGGAATTGGCTGATTCTCTACAGAACTGCTGGTGCTAGGCATCGGTGATAAGATCGGATTTTGTGTGGGAATTGACGTGCGTCGTACCTTTTTTGCTCTTCTATGACATTCACTTGCCTTATGAACGTTAAGTGCATATTCTTCATCACCATCATCACTAAATGAAATGGTTGGTATGTAATTGACATCAAGGTCACTGTCGTACATTACTTCCAATTCAAGGTCATCTACATCTTCATCCAAATCAAGAACACCTACATGTTGACGTATTTCATCTTTGCTAAACGGACACTGTAACATTATTATTATTATTAAACAATCTAATCAATAAAAACAATGAGCATACCCGCAAAATAAACCAGCTATTAATAAATGGTGAAGTCTCAACAGACCAAAAGAAAATCGCAGATTCACTCAGTTATTTTATCAATATTGGAACCAAAATTTCAACAAATAGATCAGCAGGCCAAACAAACTTCGAAACCTCTTTACCTCAGTGCAACTCACATTTCACATTCGAAAACATTACTCCATTAGTTTTCCAAAATATAATAGCTGGGCTAAAAAATAAAAAATGTTATATTTTGAGCGTCCCAAACCACAAATACAAGCTCGTGGCTGATATGATTTCCACCCTACTAGCTCATTTATTCAATGTTTCAATCCTCTTAGGTGTTTTCCCCTCTACACTTAAAATTTTCTGTGTGACTCCTATATTTAAGAAAGATGATTCTTCCCTCCCTAAAAACTATAGATCAATATCCATTACACACATGATTAGCAAAATATTTGAGCAGCTGACTGAATATTTCACTTCAAACTCATTACTTAGTGATTTCAAGTTCAGATTCAGAAAAGGGCATTCAACTTCAGCGGCGCTTATCTGTCTAAACGAAAAACTTTACAAAAATTTAGAAAATAAAGACTCCTCTGCCCTTCTGTTACTAGACTTCACCAAAGCGTTTGACACAATAGACCACGATATCTTATTAACCAAACAAAACAGACTAAGTTTCGATGGTTTAAACTTTCAGTGGTTCAAAACTTACCTCAAAGGTAGACAACAATACGTAAAGTTGGGTGATATACTTTCTAACACACAACAAATAAAAACTGTTGTTCCACAGGGGTCCATAGGGGGTCCATATTTGCACCACTTCTATTTTCAATATATACAAACGACTTAATAAACTCACAAAACTCCTTCTCTGTCTTGTTCGCAGATGATATATCTATATTGTTGATCAATGACAAGAACCCCAAAACACCCAAAACACTCTCCAAAATAGTTAAAAGCTGTTTAACAAACGTCACAAAATGAGTCAACTCAAAAAAACTATCATTAATTAAACATACAAAAAAAACTCTTACATTATAATAAGCAACAAAAATGTAGGAAATAATTTTAAAATTAAACTAAAAGATATTGAGCTAACCTGGACAAATACCACAAGAATCCTGGGATTCATAATAGATAAACTAACATTTAAAGAACACAAACACATTAGTAAATAAACTCGCAAAGTATATGTACATCATTCTAAATTTTTTTTAGCAAAATCCATTCCACTGTATGTTCTACGAAAAATATATTTTGCACACATTCACCCCCACATACTTTACTGTCTCTCTGTATATGGAACAACACCCAAAACAAACACAACAAATCATAACAATGCAAAAACGAATCATAAGACTTCTCAGCACAGATTTTTATAGTCATACACCACCTTTATTCAAAAAACTTAACATACTGCAATTTGATCATCTTCTAAACCTCTCCCTCCTAAGGAAATACACAAAGTAATAAACAATAACACATGTGAATTCCTAAAAACAAATAGTCAAAACAATTAAACTGATGGGAATAATCCTAAGAAATAGCACCTGCTTCAAAATCCCTTTCTACAGACTCACTAAAGCACAACAAACAGTAAGCTACACCTCCACCATATATAATAATCTCCAAGATGATATAAAAAATGGAAGATCAACAAAATCATTTTTGCAAAATTAAAAAAATGTACATAAATTTACATTGATCCATTATTATTATTATTATTATTTTTATTATTATTATTACTAAACTTATTTTTATCATTATTATTATTATTATTATTATAAAAATTAAATATTCTACAGTATCCAATAATATTTCAATTATTATGATTATTATTATCTAGCATCGTTACTACCATTATTTTATTATCATTGTTATCGTTATTATTATTATTATTATTATTATTATTATTATTATTAAAATTTTTTATTATAAATAGCTGTAATAGAACTGGTGTTTTAGTATTTTTCTACTACTGCTGTCATTCTTGCTTTCGTATTTTTATCCCATATCTATTATTATTATTATTGATTATTATTATTATTAGTGTTGTCATAACTGTAAATATGCATAATCAGAATAATAATGATGTTAATAATAATGACTTAGTTATTAATATTACTATTATTGAAACGTTTTATTATAAATGACAGTAATAGCAGTGGTGTTTTAGTACTTTACTACTGCTATCATTCCTATTTTAGTATTTTTATCCCATATGTAATTATTATTATTATTACTATTATTACTGATCGTTATTATTATTACTATAATTGTTTTTACTATTATTGTCATTATCAGCATTATCTTCACTGATATTGTTATTAAAACTAGTTATTATTAGTATTATTATATTACTATTATTATCATTACTATAATTTTTATTATAATTGTTATTATCAGCATCATCTTCACTGATATTGTTATTAAATCTAATTATTATTATTATTGTTATTAGTATTATTATATTACAATTATTATTATTACTATTATATTTTTTTTGAGGTAAATATCATCATTGCTATTATTATTAGTATTATTGTAGTAAACATCTAAAGTAACATCTTAGTTATTGTTACTTGCACAATCAATATTTCTAGAGTTTTGTTACTCCAGAAGTAACCTATCATAACTTGTAATTTTTAAATAAATAAAAATTCTATATATATTTATATGTATTAAACAATGGGGCTCAAAGGAATCCGCAGTGTTTAACCCTAGCAGCCCTTTTTAAGAGAACTGGATAGTCACAATATTATTACTAACATTATTACTAAATTTAGCAGTATAGTACCTACTTTCAAACTTTAAACCTGTAAATGTACCATTTCCTGAATAAAGTTTTGTGAATTGGGAATCATTATTATTATTACTTATTTTCAACAGTATTATACCTGAAGCAAAAACCGTATATATATATATATATATATATATATATATATATATATATATATATATATATATATATATATATATATATATATATATATATATATTAAAATAATTTATAATACAATAAAATTAAAACTATTAATAGTAAAATATTTATAAAATTTTAATATATTTAACTGTAAAAATTTAATTAATATTGTGACATTAAAATTTACTTGGTTTATTTAAATTAATATACATATTTAAAAGCGCAATAGTGCGCACGCGCATTAGTAGTAAAAATTACATAACAGTCGTACATTTTAAAAACAGTGTTGTTCTTGATTTTGTACTGAAAGCATACTGAAAGCTTCTATTAAAAATTGTGATACTTTAAAAAGTTTAAACTATTGAAACTAATTGTGTCTAGTTAAGTTAATATTGTTTATTATTGGTCTTCATTAATAAATAATATTCCAAGATTCATTTCTTAATGAAACTATAAAAATTATTATAAAAAAGTTAAAAGTAGGCCTTATTGTAGCCTAAACTAGGTTTTGATAATCTAGCGCTGGAGAGTTAAACTTAGGATAGGTGATTTAGGGTCTTAAACTTTAGCAACAGTTAATAATTAAGAGAATTTAACTAAAGGTAAGAATTTAATTAAATTTAACATTAGTAATATAAAATTCTTACAATATATATATATATATATATATATATATATATATATAATATATATATATATATATATATATAGTGGAACTCAAATATTCGTCATTAATCCGTTCGCGAGGGGATAATGAATATCGAAAAAGACGAATATCGAAAAAACAATTTTCCCATAGGAATTAACTAAAAATGGATTAATTCGTTCCCAGCCTCGAATTTTGCCTATTTATTCTTTAACAAAAAAAAAAATTTTCACTCTAGAATCGATCTCCGAAATCATTTCAAACACTGTACAATTTAACTACAGTACATTTTAAACAGCGTACTGCCATAAATAATACGTAATACGCACTGTGTAGGCCTACATAAATGCTAAACACAAATAAAATTTTAAAAAGAAATTTACCTTTTGGGTGAGAAAAACAATGATTGTTATTAAGAGTTTTTATTTTTAAGGTTATAAGTAGGACGAATATTGATTTTTCGACGAATATCGAAAAAAAAATTGACGAAAAAACAGGACGAATATCGAAAAAGACGAATACTGGCGGGGATGAATATTGGAGTTCCACTATATATATATATATATATATATATATATATATATATATATATATATATATATATATATATATATATATATATATATATATATATATATATATATATATATATATTATACAATACACCATTTCCCGCATGATGCAGGGTGGAGTCAATTGCAGAAATTTGACATATTATAATATATATATATATATATATATATATATATATATATATATATATATATATATATATATATATATATATATATATATATATATATATATGTGTGTGTGTGTGTGTGTGTGTGTGTGTGCAAAAGTATAATAATCTTAAACCATATATAAAAACGCACATCGTGTAACACGGTCGGGGTTACATTATACCCCCAACTCCACTGTTAAAACCAGAATAAATAGCCAAGATTAGCGGCACTGTGACAACACACCTTCCCCTTACAAATGCTTAAGCAACACTGAGCGAGAGATTTCCTAAATGAGTCTTTATGCAAAAACTATGTTATTCAAAAATCACATGGGGTATGTAACAACCCAACCGTTTTTCTAGATATATATATATATATATATATATATATATATATATATATATATATATATATATATATATATATATATATATATATATATATATATATATATATTATGCTCTTAATAAAAAAATCTGGCATTGGTCATTTTTTGCCGATACTGATACTTCACTCCATCCCTATATATATATATATATATATATATATATATATATATATATATATATATATATATATATATATATATATATATATAAAAATTACTGTTAATACTCATTTTCATTCGGTAATAATCTTTGAATGGAAAGACGAACTCCTAATTAATAAAACACTCAAAACAGTTGCAATATTTTCTACGTACTTGATTTTCCTCCTTCACAGAAACAAACTCGAAGAGTTGATCATTCATCGGATCTTCTTCTTCCTCAACATCCAGAGGTTCATCCTTCACATCAATCTCACTTTTGACGTTAATGGACGGATAATCACAACTTCTGTCCACCTTTAAAATAATAATAATAATAATAATAATAATAATAATAATAATAATTGGTGATGTACAGTGTCTGATAGATTTATAAAGATGCCAATTATTGTGGAATCAGACTAGGACTGGGGCAAAATTTAGCCAAATCCATCAAATAAATTGCATGTGACGGTAAGATTTTAATACCATTGCTTTTATTTTTCATCATTTTTGTATAAATTTAATGTGTATAGAATCGACATGGGCAATGGCATGCCCACTTAAATTGACTGGTGCAACAATTCTACTCTACTGCATATACTGACATAGGAGTACATTATGAAAAACATCAAATAACCTTTTCAAGGAAATCAAACTCCCTTTTCAGAAAGGTTTAAACATTTTAGAAATTAAAAGGCGGAGAATTATTACTATTATTAAACCAATAAAGCTACATTTTAGAGTAACTCTTCAACAATTATGGCATTTGATTGGAATTTCCTTCAACGTGTGAATCACTGCAAACAAAAGTCAATAAAATCCGAGATTAGCCAATTTAATTTGTTTTTGCCTACAAAGTTAATATATACTAGGTCCAAATCTTGAATCATAAACTGAAGTTTAGCAACTGATCAAACCCTTCTACGCTGATTCGTATTACAATTTTTTGTTTTTAGCATATTAAATTCAATGTTTGAACAGTTTAAAGTAGAAGGTAATATGATATAAGAATCTTTTGCTGCAGTATCTACTTCTTCATACTGTTATATCCCTATGTCCTGAAATCCCCAATGAAAACTTTAATTGTCCGGTATAGAACAGTAATTAACACACAAATTTTATGACAAAAAGGTAATAGGTCTTTTCAGGCCTATTTCATGAACATGAACTTTTAAAAATAACAATCTTGATGCGATGTTTTGAAATAAAATTGTAAGAGAATTATATGTTACATATTGTCATGCCATAACAATAGTATGCATTTAAGTTGAGATGAAAATTCATTATATTTAATAACACAACCTATGAATCTATAAATCTGAGACCATCTCTCACACAGAACATTACAAGCAAATATTTGAAAGACAAATTTTCTCGTAAAAACTCGTTAACATATTATAGGCAAGGTACGTCTTTTAAAACGTGCCCCATTTTACAAGTGAAATCAAAGTAAACATTACTTAAATTGTGTTTAAAATTCAATTATAAGAGAAAGCCTTCAAGAATTTTTTCAATCTACCTACTGGTATACATCACTGGAGGTAAGCAAAATCATACATATATATAGCTATTAAATAAAAAAAATTTGTTAGATCGTAATTTTGAAAATCTTGCACTAGCAGTATATATTCTGCCCAATATATTTTCTTTTTTTTGTTAATGACATGAGTTTTGGCTTCTAATAAGTCTTTCAGCTTAATTTCCTAGTTTTGCCAGTGATCAAACATGGTATATTGATCTTCGAGAGAGAGTCAAAAATAAATCTATTTATGAAGATGCGATAGAATTTTCCCAACTGATCTCCAATTTTTATTTCCAAATTATTTTAAAGGATACTATCGGTTTCTTAGCTTTACCATTGTAGTATATTTAATATTTACACTTTAAGTTAATAGCTAGTCAAAATAAATTTTGTGAAGCAGTGATATATGACTTCCTTCCATGCATATTTGCATAAGGGGTGGGGGGGTCATTTATAGTACGCTTCTTTTGAAGACAACAATTAATTTTAACTGAAAAATTTAAACCACAGGACGCTGATTGTTTCATAAGTAAAAACGTTATGAATAGTTTACGCAGGTACCTGATAACTTGCATCAGAAAACCAATGTGTACAAACTGTAGAATGATTAACTCACATTCTTGAGAGCACCGGTTCGATCCCATTTGGGGATCCTAGGTATATATTACCTAGAATGAGGCAATATCCTGGAATAGGTCAATGCCTGTGAGATGTGAACTTTTATATATATAAAAAAAAAAAAAAAAAAAAAAACAAGAAAAAATTTCCCCCCCCCCAAAAAAAAAAAAAAAAAAAAACCTACCTTGAGGAAACTGACATCCTATCACAACAGTCTCTAATGTAAGTTTTATCCGTAACTTTCCATTTTAATAAATGAAAGAAATAGGAGGAAAAGCTTAATTTTACTATTTTTTTTTTTTTTAGATAAACAGTATTTTAGATATGGCATCAAAATATATCCATAATTCTCATTATGATTTTAAAATTTTAAATTATTATTATTACTATTATTATTATTATTAATTTTGCAATGTATATATAAATATAAAAAAAAAAAAAAAAAAAATTTTTAATTAATAATAATAATAATAATAATAATAATAATAATAATAATAATAATAATAATAATAATAGAGGAGACATTACATGAATGTTGTATTTAAAGTGAAGTACGAAAATAAGACTAAAAAAAAAAAATTAAAAAATTATTAAATATATAATAATAATAATAACTAAATAATAAATAATAATAATAATAAAAATAATAATAATAATAATAATATTAATAATAATAAATAATATATATTTACCAGAGATTCTTCTCCTCTTGAAACATGTTCACAATGATAACTACTCATTCCATCATCATCCGTACTCACAAAAAGTTCATCTTTAATATCAGTTTCTTTTTTGATATCCATAGTCAATAAATATATATGTTTTTGGCCTAAAAAATAAACAAATAAAATAAATATAAATAAATAAAAAATAAACAAATAAAATAAATAAATAAATATATAAATAAAGAAATAATATTCTGAATTTAATTTTAGTTGATGCTTAACATTTTCATAAAATAAAGAAAATTATTAAAAATACATAAAAGGAAATAATTTTTCCCTTCTCATAGTAATTTTCATATATATATATATATATATATATATTATATTATATTATATATTATATTATATATTATTATTATTATTATTATTAGTGACGCACAGGAGAGATTTTTGGCCAGAGGCTGGAGTCTCTGGTTCAAAAATATTTTCTCCTGCCAGAGACCGGAGTCTCTAAAGAGATTAATTTTTAAAAACAAACATATATATATATATATATATATATATATATATATATATATATATATATATATATATATATATATATATATATATATATGATGCGGCTGTCGTCGAGAGTAGATGTGCCTAAAAGTAGATGGGAAAAGAAAAGTGAGAAGAATCAGAAAGAAGATTGAGGAGAGAAAAGAGGAGAGAAAAGAAGAGAGAAGGTTTATGCATTAAAATAGTACTGAACAAAATTTTGAAAAACTAATAGCTAAAATTTATTTTAAAATTAGAATTTTAGAAAATATTTTTGCATTAAAAAAAAAAATAAATTAAATAAGTTTTGATAAAAATAATAGCTCAAAATCTATAGAGGAGCAACAAATCTTTCAAGATAATGAACTTTCGACTTTTAATGAAAAATTAAACCTAAACATTAAGAATTTAAAATTTAAAAACAAGAGTTTGAAACTCGACGACAGGATCGGATCATGTGAAGAGAACTAAATGCAAGGATAACAGGACTAGCCATCCTGCCTTGTGATTACTCTGTCAACGGCTTGTAACTACTCCAGAACCAGCATTGGAATAAATAACTCAGAGAAGCACAATCTTTTAGACCCCTGGGAGAGAGCATTTAGAGGTTAGTTTGAATCGATGCTGGTCCTACTGAAAGGGTAAAAACCCTACCTGAGAGTCTAGATAAGACTCATGGACCAGCATGAAGACCAACGAGCCGGAAAACATGATCTTTTAGAGGGCTCTGGGAGAACTTCTACAAGCAGATGGGGAAAGATGCTGGTTCCACTGATAGGGTGAAAACCCTTCCTGAGAGAGGATATATATATATATATATATATATATATATATATATATATATATATATATATATATATATATATATATATATATATATATATATATATATATATATATATATATATATATATATCAATAAAATTAAGCGAAATCCAATAGTGTCAGAAACTACCGAATACATAAGCTCACACAAGATATAGAAATGAAGTGAAACTCAACAAACTATGTTGCAAAAACGTTAGAACAGGAAACTGCATATTTATTTTTCATACTCTAAGAGCAAACTAGAGATAATAACTAATTATCAATTTAAGTTGTAGAAAAATATTATTCAAATATTACGAACATTTGAAAAAAATGACAAAAAAAGCAAGTGGAGGTAGTGCAGATTAGACATATTAAAATATATATATTTATCAAAACCTTGGTACGACAGTGATGTTAAAACCATGAATAAAGAACTTTTGAGTTCATTAAAACAACATTTTTGTCTAATTAAAGAAAAGAAAGCGTACAAGCAACAGTTTTAAATCCACAATGTAAATTAGCTCTCCTTGATGTAAAAGAACATTATGAAATAATAATAATCCTAAATGTAGGAACAAATTCAAAACTAAAAAGAAAATAGCCCATTCACTTCATATTCAGAAAGTCAGGAATATGAGTGTTCTCCTTATTCTGATGTTATCAGTGAAACAGAAGAAATAGATGTTCAAAAGGAGATTCATTTTGCCTTTTGGGAATGCTTCAATGAAATGTTGTAAAGGTTATCATCTAATGAAAATGACCAAATGGAAATAACTGGGGAGGGTTCAGATATTTTTCTTAAAAAAAATGGACTTAAAGAGAAGGATAAGAAGCAAACAAGGTATAAAATCAGTTTAAAAAAATAACAATGCAGAGAATTACTTTTCCCTACCAATTATGAGAAGAAAATCGATAAAAAACAAAGCAGCAGGTGACCCTGTTTGTAATGGAAAACGAATAAGCAAATATCAGTAAAGCTGATCAATCAAAAAAATACTTGTCTGCTCCTTGTTTAAATGTTTCTAGTGAAAGAAAGTTTAGCCGGGCAGTAAATATTTACACTGAGAAAAGAAATAAAATTTCTCCAGAATTGTCAGATAAGCTACTTTTTCTTCGTAATTTAGAAGTACTGCACTTCATTTTAAGCACTAAATGACTAATGATAAAGTTTGAGTATATATATATATATATATATATGAACCAACTGGGACCCTGGCCATTTTTACTGACCCCAGCCCAAGCTAAATATAAGGGAAAACCGGGGATTGCCTACTGGGGTTAAAATGGCAAATTATATTTGAGGGGACAATCCAATTTCAAATTTTTTTTTTAATTTTCAGCTGATTCTCCAGAAATTTTCAGTGTATATAGCTTTTTCCTGGTGAAAAAAAAAATCCATTTCTAGAGTTTTTCATTTTTTTTTTTTTTTTTTTTGAGGGGGGGAGGGGAATTTGACACTTTTCAAATGAATGGCGAGGCCAAACCACTATTCGAAATGATCTGAAATTTGGATTGTATATTCAAAATTCTATTGGCAACAAAAACTGTTCCCAGAGTTATAGAAAAAATGTTATATGCCCAAAACTGAACAACTATCGAAAAAAAATTTTTTTTGAAAAGAAAAAATCCACCTTTTCGGATAAAAAAATTATAAAAAAAAAACTAAAACATTTCTTATTTTTGGTGGGTACATGGAGAATGGATGGGGCTACAAATTCCTCTCTAAACTTTATTCGATGCGATTCGTTGGTTTCGAGATATAGCCTCTCAAAAAAGGTCCATTTTTGACGAAATTTTAAAAATTCTCAAAGTTTGAGAGGCTATATCTAGCTTCAAACAAAAAGCATTTAATAATGCACTAATTAAAAATTGTGGCCCTGTCTCTCCTCTAAACAATACCCAAAAATAAAGACATTATTAGGTAGCTTTTTTTTAAATAATTTTTTTTCTCTGGAAGAGTATGATTTAAAAAAAAAAAAATTTCAAGTGCTTATAAGTTTTTTACTAGATTTAATATCAAAAATCTGTTCTCACCAATGCAAGAAATTTGGACTAAGATTATTCAGTTAAATTTTCAGTTCATATGGACCAGTGGTTTGACCCTGCTATTCATTTTTTTTCAACTTTTGGTCCAAATAACTTTCAAACCATTTTAGACTCAGAAAAATGCACAAAATAATTCAGAATTTTTGGAAAAAATGCATACACCCTGAAAATTTTAGCTGTCAGTCAGTCAAAAAATAAAAAAAAAAAAAAAAAAAAAAAAAAAAAAAAAAAATTAAGATTTTTCTTCTTGCTTTAATTTTTTTTTTTTTTTTTTTTGTTTCTTTTGACTGCTTTGTGTTTTGATGTTAGATTCCCCCATAAAGATTTGGTTGAAAATTTTTAACTTGTAGCACCCGGAGGTCCTCTTCTAATTTTCTGACTGCAGATGTTACATGTAGCTATTTCAAGCCTATACTGGAATATTGTATAGTCTCCCATACTGCTGAAGCTGATCTTTTAATCATATTGACTGAAAGTAAAAACAAAATAATAATTTTGAAATAATGTAGCTAACTCATACAAGTTTGATACATAGCAATAAAACAATAATGATATGTATAAATACAGATTAAATTGATAATTTTATATCTTACATTTTTTCAAATTTTACCTTAGGGTCTTACCTAGGTAAACCTGTTGAATCACTATTGTGAATCAAAAAAAAAAAAAAAAAACTAAAATTCTTGTACTTTTTATTATAAAAAATCTGCAATTTTTTGATTTTTTTTTGTGGAGAAAATGCATATAATCATTAATTAAGTGAATGTTGGCTATTCTACGCTTCTTATAATTAAATAAACCTCAATTAAATTTATATCAAATTTTTTTAAACTAAAATTTCAGTGTTTTTGACCTCTTCACAAATTTTGGGCAAACCCTGCCCTGGCTAAATTTGGGAGACCCCCTTATATATATATATATATATATATATATATATATATATATATATATATATATATATATATATATATATATATATATATATATATATATATATATATATATATATATATATATATATATATATATATATATGAACCGACCGAGGCCCAAGCTAACCCTGGCCATTTTTACTGACCTCGGCCCTGGCTAAAAATCAGAGAAAACCGGGGTTTGCCTGCCAGGGTTAAAATAGCAAATTATACTTGAGGGGATAATCCAATTTCAAATTTTTTTTTTTAATTTTCAGCCGATTTTTCTGAAATTTTTAGTGTATAGCTTTTAGCTTTTTCCCAGTGAAAAAAAAGTCCATTTCTAGTAAGTCTATAACTGCTAAAAAGTTTTTGTTTTTGTTTTGGAAATTTGACCCTTTTTCAAATGAAAGGTGGGGCCAAACCACTTCGGAATTACCTGAAATTGGATTGTATATTCAAACAAAACAAAAATTTGGCAACAAAAATTTGTAACAGAGATTTTCTTTCCAGAGTTATAGAAAAAATGTAATAAGCCAAAAACTGAACTACTATCGAAATAAAAAAAATTTTGAAAAAAAAAATCCACCTTTTCGGACAAAAAAAAAAAAATTTTTTTTTTAAACTACAACTGTAATATTTATTTTTGGTGGTGCATAGAGGATGGATGTGACTACAAATTTCTCTCTATACTTTATTCCATGCTATTCATTGATTTCGAGATATAGCCTCTCAAAAAAGGTCCATTTTTGACAAAATTTCAAAAATTCCCAAAGTTTGAGAGGCTATATCTAGCTTTAAACAAATAGCATTTAATAATGCACTAAATAAAAGTTTTTGCCCTGTCCCTCCTCTAAACAATATCCAAAAATAAAGAAATTAGTAGATAGCTTTTTTTTAAAAAAAAAAAAAAAAAAAAAAAAAAAAAATTTTTTTTTTTTTTTCAAGTGCTTATAACTTTTTTTCTAGATGTGATATCAAAAATCTGTTCTCACCAATGCAAGAAATTTGGGCTAAGATTATTCAGTTAAATTTTCAGCTCATGTGAGCCAGTGGTTTGACCCCACTATTCTTTTTTTTTCAACTTTGGGTTCAAATAACTTTCTAACCATTATAGATTCAGAAAAATGCTTGAAATGAACTCAGAACTTTAGGAAAAAATGTATAAACCCTGAAAATTTCAGCTCAGTCAGTCAAATAATAATAATAAAAATTTTTTTTGAAAATATAAGAAAATTAAGATTTTTCCTTGTTTTTTCAATATTTTCTTTTTCTTTTGACTGCTCCTTTTCTGCTATGAATGTTCATCTTTGTGTTTTCATTTTAGATGCCCCCATAAAGATTTGATTAAAAATTTTTAACTTGTAGCACACGGAGGTCCTCTTCTAATTTTCTGACTGCAGATGTTACATTTAGCTATTTCGAGCCTATCCTGAATCATTGTTAAGTACTCCCATAATGCTGAAGCTGATCTTTTAGCCATATTGACTGAAAGTATAAACAAATTAATAATTTTGAAATAATGTAGCTAACTGATACTAGTTAGATGTATATTCACTATCAGAAATTAGTGGTCAAAAGAAACAGAAAAGAAAAAGTAAATATTGAAAAAACAAGAAAAAAATCTTAATTTTCTTATATTTTGTTTGAAATTTTTTATTATTTGACAGATTGAGCTGAAATTTTTAGGGTATATGCATTTTTTCCCAAAGTTCTGAGCTGATTTTGAGCATTTTCTGAGTATAACGGTTTTAAAGTTATTTGGACCCAAAGCTGAAAAAAAAAAAATGAATAGCAAGGTCAAACCACTGGTCCACATTAGCTGAAAACTTAATTGAATAATCTTAGCCCCAATTTCTTACATTGGTGGGAACAGATAGGAACATAGGAACATAGGAAAATAGAGACAGTTAGAAGCCACAAGGGCCTATCGAGACTGTCCCAGTCCAAACAAATACTAACAATACTAATACATGCACGAAAGACTAGGTCTATCCCATCCTAGTTATCAGTTCATTCATGCATAATCATGCATAGATAAAAGAAAAACTAAACCCCATTACACATGCAATACTCAATGAACCATCACCCACTACAAAAACTGCTGTTAGGCTTAGTCATAGGTTGATCTGTTGATCCAAAAATTCATATATACCCGCCAATTTGGCTTAGTCAGATTATTCTATATAATACCCAAACCATCCATATATCTATCTAGCCCCTTTTTAAATTTGACAAGAGAATCACAGTCAACAACCTCCAGTGGCAAGTCATTCCAAAAATTAACAACTCTATTACTGAAAGAGTATTTTCTTAGATCGAGATGGCATGGCTTCTTTTTAATTTTCTTATTATGTCCTCTAGTTACTCTTCCATGGTCCACTATGAAGTATTTTTCAATCTCTGTATTACTGTCAGATGCAAATATTTTGTAAACTTGTATCATATCCCCTCTGAGAAATCTCCTTTCAACTGAGAACATTCCTAACTCCTTCAACCTCTCTTCATAGCTCTTATTTTCAAAGCCAGAAATCATCCTTGTTGCTCGACGTTGTACTCTCTCCAGCATATCTATGTCTTTTCTTAAATGAGGAGCCCAAACTTGTGCACAATACTCTAATGCTGGCCTGACATAGCTATTATATAGTTTGCTTATAACCTCTTTGCTCTTGTAAACTACATTGCGGTTAATTATACCTAACATCTTATTAGCTTTATTCCTTGCTTCCAAACATTGATCACCCACCTTCAGATTACTGCTAATTATCACACCTAAATCCTTTTCTTGGTCCACAGTCTCAAGCCACTCCCCATTCATTTCATAATTAAATCCTTCATTTGAGTAACCTACATGAAGAACTTTACATTTTTTACTATTAAAGTTCATTTGCCACCTCTCTGCCCAACCAAGAAGTCTATCTAGATCACCTTGAAGCTTTATGCATCCATCATTATTCCTTACTGAGGTAACCACTTTGGTATCATCTGCAAACTTAGAAACCTTGCATTTAAGACCTTTGTCTAAATCATTTATATATATAAGGAACAAAAGTGGTCCCAGTACAGAACCTTGTGGTACCTCACTCTTCACCGTTTCCCATAATGACTTATTACCATTAAGTAATACACACTGCCTTCTGTTCTTTAACCACTCTTTAATCCAATTGTGTACCATTCCATCTATACCATACTGCGACAACTTTTGCATCAGCCTAACATGGGGTACCTTATCAAAAGCCTTGCTAAGGTCTAAATATATGACATCAACTGGATCACCCCTGTCTATACATTCAGTAATATATTCCATAAATTCTAGTAGATTTGTCTGACATAATCTACCCTTTCTAAAGCCATGCAGATATCACGCCTAGAAAAAAATTTTTGCAAAAATCATATCCTTCCTGAGAAAAAATTATCTTAAAAAAATGCTATCTACTAAATTCTTTATTTTTTAATATTGTTTAGATGAGGGACAGGGCAACAACTTTTATTTAGTGCATTATTAAATACTATTGGTTTGAAGCAATTCTAGTAGATTTGTCTGACATGATCTACCCTTTCTAAAGCCATGCAGATATCACGCCTAGAAAAAAAATTTTGCAAAAATCATATCCTTCCTGAGAAAAAATTATCTTAAAAAAATGCTACCTACTAAATTCTTTATTTTTTAATATTGTTTAGATGAGGGACAGGGCAACAACTTTTATTTAGTGCATTATTAAATACTATTGGTTTGAAGCAAAATTTAGCCTCTCAAACTGGGAATTTTTGAAATTTGGTCAAAAATGGACCTTTTTGAGAGGCTATATCTCAAAACCAACGAATAGCATCGAATAAAGTATAAAGAGGAATTTGTAGCCCCATCCCTCCTCTATACACCAACCAAAAATAAATGTTATAATTTTTTATTTTTATTTTTTTTTTTCAAAAAAAATTTTTTTTTGATAGTTGGTCAGTTTTGCGCTTATAAGATTTTTCCTATAACTCTGGAAACAAAAGTCTGTTAGAATCTTTTGTAGCCCATAGAATTCTGAATATAAATTCCAAATCTCATATCATTCCGAAAAGAGGTTTGAATTCATTCATTTGAAAAGGGTCAAATTTAAAAAAAAAAAATGTTAAGTTATATAGACTCAGAAACACACAATAAATAGACTTTATTCAACAGGAAAAAAGCTATATACACTGAAAATTTCCAGAGAATCGGCTCAAAATTAAAAAAAAAAATTTAATTTTTAATCCTTACGTATAATTTATTATTTTAACCCCAGTTTTCCCCAATTTTTAGCCTGATATATATATATATATATATATATATATATATATATATATATATATATATATATATATATATATATACCGTATATATATATAATATGGTAAAGGTATAGAATGTTTCTGAGTTTCGATTTTTTGAAAATATTGATATTTCGAAACATCGATATGCCAATTCAAATTTTTTGATATTTGTGTTATTATTATTTAGTTTTCATTTCATATATGCCTATTATTCTAGTTATTTTTATAATTATTCTTATTTAGTTTTCTAGCTTACTTAGTTCGACTTATCATAACCTGAACTACAGAAGTTGCCGTAAAATAGAGGCATAACCTATACAAGAATGTTGCAGCGACATACAGGCCTACGGCCGTATTACAGCACACATACAAACATATATATATATATATATATATATATATATATATATATATATATATATATATATATATATATATATATATATATATATATATATATATATATATATATAATTTCATCTAAATAATAATAATAATTTTAATGTACTTAAATATATTTTCTAACATAACCTAAATTTAAGGTATCTTAACTGAAGATAAAATTACAAACTATTAACTTACTTGAGACTGTACTTTTAAAACCACAATGATTTTCATTGCAGTAAAAAAAAAATTTACTTTTTATTTTTGATATTTTAAGAGTTTACATTACACTTATCACATTGTTTTTCACTAAGAACTAATTTAAAATGTTGCAAAAATGCAAGAAGAGACTAATCTGTACAACAAATTATACTTATATCTTGAAGATCCACATTTAAACTACCTATCACAATCTCAGTGAAACTTAAACTAAAATTTCTGTAAAAAAATGTTAAAATATCGATATAAAGGATATCGATTAAAATAAAATATTGATATAAAAAATATCAAAACTCAGAAACATTCTATACCTAAGCCTATATATATATATATATATATATATATATATATATATATATATATATATATATATATATATATATATATATATATATATATATATATATATACACAAGTATGTTTGAGGGAACAAATTCTGAAACTGTAAATAATACCCTAACAATTTTCAATACATTTGAGAAAAATTAAAATTTACTTTAAAACTTAAATATATATATATATATATATATATATATATATATATATATATATATATATATATATATATATATATATATATATATATATATATATATATATATATATAATGTGAAAATTACGTTTAATTTTATATTTAATTTTAGTTCTATTATTTTTTTATTATTTATTCAAATTTTTAATTCTTTTTTCATTCATATATATATATATATATATATATATATATATATATATATATATATATATATATATATATATATATATATATATATATATATATATATATATATATAACAATTGTTTTTAAACAATTTAATTTATATAATTTACTTTATTTCATAATATTTTATCTTCATAATTTCAATATATTAAGAAAAATAAAAATTTCTGCTCTGAAGTAACTATATATAAATTTTCATAAGAATACCTCTAATACTGATCCAGTAACCTATTAGTACAAAGGCAAATGATATTGTGCTGTTAAAGTAGTACAATGATTTATTAAACCATCTTAAATATTAGTATTTATTATTTTTTTCCATTTTTTATTTTTTATATAGTTTACAAAATCATTTTATATGGCTCAATTAACTGTAAAAAAAAATATATATATATATATATATATATATATATATATATATATATATATATATATATATATATATATATATATATATATACTTTATAGTTTGGATATGATATATGAAATTAATGACTGGGAAAGACACATTTACCGAATTAACAAAACTAGTTCAATTTAACCTAACCTTGAAAGGTATATGAATGCTAATAACCAACAAATAAGCTTAAAATAAATTTTTTTTAAAAAAAAATAAATAAGGGCTAAAATATATATACTTTTTAAGTATTTTAAATATCTAGCAACAAAAGCATAAAATATCTATAATTTTTGTGATATTTTCTGCCTAAATCGCTGTAAAGTGTAAGCATGATCATAATAGCTGGCCTAATTTTGTGATTTTATAATAGGATTTTTAATACTTTAACAATTTTTAAAGTTATTGAATTTGATTTTCAAACTCAATTCTGTTTTTCTTCAATATACATTACATCTCCAGTTTATATTTTGAATAACAACTAAATACCAGATAAAAGACGAACTCTGCAACTCTGCAGTGCTAATCAAAATAAGAATAAAATCAAACACATTACCTGGAAGGGCCTATAACATCATTTATTCAAGTAGTAAACATCTATACTTTTCACCAATGTTATACTTCTTCATACTCCCATCTAGGTTACTTACTTGATATATGAATAGGCCCTAAGGAAATTCTTGCAGTTTCTTTATGACCAGATCAACTGTTGAGAGCTGAGTAACCACTTCACGGTTTAATCCAAGCGATGACGCAAAAAAAAAAGCAAGAGCAACGAATTAAGTGTAGCACCGAATTAAATGTTATCACAGGAAAATCACTGGACACTGTTCATAAGCACACCACAAACAAACCTCCCTAAAGAAGCCCAATGATAGAATCCAAAAATAGAGCCCGTCAGAAGCATAACCTATTTAGGTTGGAATCAAGTAACACAGAGTCCCAAAAGTTGAAGAGAAGAAACAGCTACTACATTTGGAAAAATACCTACGAATTGGAATAAAGATCTGCAAGTCCACAAGACATCATGGCTCTCATATGCATAGACTTTTACTATGCTCATATGCGACAAAATAAAATATGCACAAAGCCTTGGTTGCCAGAAAGGATAAAC